>JBBMOC010000008.1:8870953-9019358 GCA_037975185.1 Centropyge bicolor
ATATATATATATATATATATATATATATATATATATATATATATATATATATATATATATATGAGGTAATTTAGGAACATGGCTGTAAAAGAACAAATACAAAGATATGTTGTCCTGTTTGGTGGTGTTGAAGATATTTCTATTCAGTTGTATGATTATATAAATGAATTAGATTAAATTCTTTCTGTAGTGTACAGTGGCTCTGCAGAATAAGCACCATCCATATGAGAGTTGTAAATTACCTCACAATAAATGACTAAATCAGATATGGCCACTCTGTCTCCTTCTCTGCTCCTATTAAACTCATGTTAAGTCCAGTGTTTATATCGTGTCCTGGCAAACACCCTACTCTAATATGTCAGGCTTAAAAGAATGAACCCCACCCATCTGGAACTTCACTTATATGGTCCTAACTCCAATATGTGCTCAGTGGTGACTTGAAAGCTCTCACCGTTTTGGGGAATATGATTTTTCCTGAAAGCTCTTTTCTTCTGCATTTCCTCAAGCTCCTTGCCGATCTTTCTCTTCTCCGCCTCCAGGGCCTCAACAATCCTTGCTTGACGCACGTGGTGTTCCTCCATGGCCTTAGAGTGAATCATGGCAATATTAAAAAACCACCAGGCCAAAACATTATGACTGAAGCCAAGATCCTCCATGACTCAAAACACATCCCAAATGGCCCATCACTTTAACAGAAAACTCAGTGTCAGCATATTTGCTTAAGCTTCTCAAGCTCATTTTAGATCATCAGAAATCTTGAGAATGAACAAATAAGGAAATGGTGTCATTTACAGTTACAGGAATTACCCAGATTCCCAGTCGAATGACTTCTAGGAAAGAGAAAAATGAGACTTGTATAATTGGTCATTTTCAAAAGTATTTTGAAAAGGTTCACAGACATTGACACCAGGACAGACAACGTTTTGTGTGTGGGAGTAGTTTTCCTTTTCTTTTTTTGAGAGAACAAAACCTGCCAAGCAGAAAAAAAAGATTCCAGGAACATAAATGGCTTCTGACCTGGGCCTCCATGTGCAGGCGGAGGCGGGTCTTGTGGGTGTCCACCTCCTGCTCCAGCTCCTGCTTGGCCATTTTCAGCTCTGCCATTTGGCTGGCCACCCTCTGCTGATCCAACTTCTGTTGACGATTCCGCTCTGTCTCTCCGTTCTGAATGAATTATACTTTGGCATTACTTGGCATTGGTTGCACAAATTGACAGGGTGTAAGTCTATACAATTTATTATACATGACAAGAGCTATCATGGTTTGATGGCAATAATGCAATACGGGAT
Organism: Centropyge bicolor; assembly: GCA_037975185.1. NCBI lineage: Eukaryota > Metazoa > Chordata > Actinopteri > Pomacanthidae > Centropyge > Centropyge bicolor. Next base: position 8,872,243 of record JBBMOC010000008.1, read on the forward strand.
ACAAGGCTTAAGAAAATATACTATTTGCGATTGTGAAATGCCAGGTAACCAGAATACGGTGAGAAAGCAGAATGTTTGATCTTTTCATTAAAAAAAAAAAAAAAAAAAAAAACAGGAAGTGGAGGTTTGGTGTACCAGCTGTCTCTCCAGGGCTCGGATTCTGTCCTCATACAGCGCCTTCTGGTCAGATAGCTCCTTCTGGGCCACCTCCTTTGCCATCTGGATTCCCTGCATCATCTCCTCTTTCGCCTTCAAATGAGCTTCCTCGATTTCTGCCTCCAGCCTGGAACACACAAAGATGGCTTAAGTGACTTCTGATTTCAATCATTAGTCTGTGCAACTAAATGCTGGCCTGACAAGGATGGCTGGTAAAGTGACATGTTTTTTTAATATGGTCTCTTGTACTCACTGAGCTCTTTGAGCTGTGAGCAGCTCATTTTTGGCAAATTCAAAGTCTTTTTGGCCATCGCCTGCACCCGTCCAGCATGACACCCGCTTCCCAGACTGCACCTCTGCTGGATGGTTGAAGCGGAAGTAGTGGTCTCCACCAAGAATCACCCGGTCGCCCTGGAAACCATAACCGGAGTTGATAAGAATTCAATCAGTAATAAAATAGATAAACAGGTTGGCTATGTGTACTTTAGCTGGTGAATTTAAGTTAGCGCAAATTATGAAAAAGCACAAAGAAAGCTACAGCACAAATCTTACTGTAAGTTACTCCACAGTGTAATGTTAACCTTAAGACAGGTTAGAGATCTTTCTGATCTACTTACATGGTGTAGAACAGTGGATTCACATATGAGGTTTCCATTAACAAAGGTTTTGGCATTTTCCATGGGAGTGATACTGATGGTACTCTGGATGTTGGTTATGACACTAAAACACACAGAGAATTTGAATGAGGATTTGGTCGGACAAAAGCATATGAAGCAACCAACTGCTCAGAAAGTGTCAGCAGTACTGCAGTGGGTCACCTCTGTTGAATAGGCACACAAAGACACTTGTATTTACTTGTATTTACCAGTGTTGGTCAGCGATGAGGGCTCCTGTCAGCTGGATATCATGGCTGGACTCAGACTTGAGCTTGCCCACTGTGGTTCGACCCTCTTTGATCATGTAGAGAAGCATCTCAGACAGCTGGGGATCCTCGTTCAGGTTCACCAGGTTAGGAAGACGATTGTCCACTTTGAATGTCACACCTGCTTTCTTAAAACACAGAGGGTTTCCAAACACTTCTATCACACATTGTTTAACATATGTGAACACGTAGGAAGATAGGTAGGAAGGTTAAAAAAATTGAATGGAAACAAATCTAATGTTTAAAACAAAATTACCTGCAACTCTTTGGTCTCTTCACGTTTGCGGATTTCAGCTTGCTCCAGTTTCTCTCTCCACGCTCTGCCAGAAAATAAGATAAAACATAACAAAAAAGTCAAATCACTTAAGATCATATTCTGCTATGATCAAACATGTTTCATCAACTCACTTACTTATAAATCTTCTCTCTGACTAAAATCTTAAAAATGAAATCAACCATGACCTGCAAAATGTTTCTGTTTATCAGACATATTTGTTTTACTTTTTTAAAAGGAAAATATTTCCACCTATATAAAATAACAGTAAGAATTAAAGAGCAAAAACATCAGCAATATGTCCACAAAAACAGTACAGTTACAAAAATCATTAGTGTGACACAAGTGAAAAAAAAATGAAAAGGTTATAATTGCAGTCATACGGACCGGTTGGCCTCGAGCATTTCCTTCTCTTGCTGACAGAGTTTGTTCCTCAGGCCGGAGATCTCCTGCTGGAACAGCCTGACCCTCTCTGGTTCGATGCCCTGTGAGCTCATCTGGGCCGCTCGCAGCTTCTCCACCTCAGCCTTCAACTCTGGAAACACACAGATTATCCAAAATGCTTCGTAAAGCTAAAATAAAAAGAGCAATTTAAAGCAAACATACGCTGGCCAATGTTAAATTGCAGGGAGTTACATAAAAGTTCTGAAAGTGTGTTTTAAGACATGACTTGAACAGCGGCCACAAAAATATTCAGATTTTGTCTGTGAACTCATTGAAGACAATTTACTGAGCAACATTGACCTGATCACATTCACTTTGAGCATCAAGCACTGACAGGTGATGTGAGAGAAATGCACAGCAAGAGCTCCCCTTACTGCTAAAAACGTCAAACAGCAGCACAATCATCTCATGAAAAATAATACTTGCATGACAGTTAGCTGCCATGTTCAACTGACAGTGCATAAATATGGCCTGGAGGCAAGGTTAGGGCCAGGCCTTAATTGAACTGGGTAGTGAATAAGCTGGTGATGGATAGATGGACAGGCAGGAGGGTAATGTGGGAAAGGAGGAGAGCGAAGGAGATCAAGAGCAAGGCATAAATGGAAAGAGACATTCCCATATAAAGAGAGAGAAACAGACAGAGACAGTAAGACAGGATCAAAAAGAAGCAGATGAAGGGCTAATGGACAGAAAGACGGGGAGTGAGTGACAGTTTAAATGAGTGTGTATGTGCGTAATTAAGCAATTAAGGATAGAGGCATTATTAAGAAATATGCTCTGTTCAGTGTTACACCTGTGAGGCCGGGACTATAATAACCACACTGCTCTGTATAGAAAAGCCATCTTTGGTTTTCCTCATGAATAAGGACATACAGGTGGGGTGCTGTTTGTGTAGGATGGCAGATGTTCAGGGTCACAAAGGGGTGCCAAAAAAACATAATGTACTGCTGTATATGAATGAGCAGAGTGGAAAAAAAATCTTTTTAAGATCAAAATTGTTTTCTCAAGGCAGCAGGTTGTTTTGTTATTCCTGCTCTACCTTCCCCTCAGTTACCTCTCTGTATATGGTAGCCAAGGACTTGCCTCAGCCACATGTACCTCACAACTGGCAACATCTACAGTAAGTGCATCACTGAAAGCTCAGCTACAGGGGGATTCAGGCATGTGCAGACAGGTTGACAACAAACTGATAAAGCATATATATTTTTAATATCTATTACCTTAATTTATATTTAGTTAAATAAACAGGTTTACAAAGCTTTTTGTAACAAAAGCAAAGAGCTCAATTAAGTCTAACAGAGATTTTCGGATTTTGAGTGTCTGACCTCTGATGAGCTTGGCACTGGTGTCCTCATTGACTTTGGCCACGTTAATGATGGTGCGGGCCTGCTGGGCGTAGCGCAGAGTGCTGAGGCTTTCCTCCACATTGCTGCCTGCTGGGCTCAGTGTGGCGATCATGGCCGTCTTTGAGTTACCACCGAGGCTCTCCTTCAACAGCCTATGGGGGATGGAAGAGAAGAGTCAGGATCAGCCTTCTAAACTAGAAATGCGATCTGCTCAACTGTTGGTGAGGTTGTTTTTTTCAGTTATACAAATCTATTCTAGTACAGTGAGTATTTGTACGTGCGTGAAATTCCTCATCTGTAGAACTCACCATGTCAGGACAGACTCTCTGTACGGTATGAAGACCTTCTTTCTGCTCAGAGCCTGTTCCGACAGGGCGGAGATGACCTTTCCAAGTGTAAGCAGGGATTTGTTGATGCTCGCACCCTCCTATAATGACACAGTAAACCTGGCATTTGTTTTAAATAACTGCATACTGTATTATGAAAATGCAAAAAGAATCCTCTTTAAGATAAACAGGGGAGCGAATGATGACAAAGGGGGTCTAAATATAACCAGATCTTTTCAAATTTCAAAAAAGAATCAAGGCAGAATACAGCTAATGATTAATTGATAGTTATAGATTCATGGTGCCCATTTTTCAAGTTAGTGTTCTGGGTTCAAAATGTCGGATTAAGAAATGGCTATTATATATTTCAGGACCCATGGAAGTCTTATAATGATCAATAAAAAATATTTATGAGCAAATGGCTTAAATTGTATTTAATCTGTGAAAAAAGAAAAAAAAACTTAATGATATTCAATTAACAATAAGAGATGGAGAAAAGCTAATTCTAACGTTTGACCAGTAACAAAGAACAGTCTGTTGTGCTTGTGTACCCTGAGTCGGTCTCCACTTGTCTGAGCTGAGTTACAGCGTTCGCTGCCTGCCAGGTCCACCAGGTTGATCCTGCTGGTGATACTGGTCTCATGTTCCTCGCCCTCCACAAACTCAGTCTGCGCCCGAGGCAAACAAACAAAAACTTATTAGATAAGCAACATTGAGCTAAAACATATTACCTCAAGTGTGTGTGGTGCTATATCTAGCGCTACAGTTTTTGATATAAATATTTAAGAATGTATTGGGCAACACTTATTTTGTGTTTGCTCTGGGGGTGTTGTTGTGTGACATACACTAAAGTTGAGAGGCCATACCTGAGTCTGGGTCATAACCAGAGTGAAGACGGAGTGAGATCTGGAGCTCTTGTCATTCATTCCTGTGGCTGCTGTGGCTCTCTGCTTGTTGCCCAGCTTCAACCAACCCTGAATAAGAACACCATGAAAAATGAGTGCAAAATCTCTCTTGCAGTTATTAGCAGCATAATTGTTTTCTACACAATATAGCTTAGATAATCAGCAGTGCTCTTCATTGTGTGCCTGCACTGCACTTTCATCACATTAATATTCAGTCAAAATGTTGATGTCTGTATTTCACTGTGACCTCTTACTACCGGACAATGAACCCTGACTTGCTCACTCATTGAAAGTTGTTTTTAGGAGCATCAGCTAAAAGCCAGGTATGTGACAGAAGAAAATATCTTGACAGTAGTTTCAACCTACCTGAACATCATTGTAAGAGCTCACAATGTTTCTGCAAAGAAATGACAAAGTGAGTAATTCTGAAAATCACAATTCAAGAATGTTCCTCTCTTCTTTGTTGAAGAGTAATATACCAAAATATAAAAACAAATTGGTTTCTTACGCAGAGAGGTCAGCAACATATGGACCATGGACCGGATGCTCCCTCACCCTCAGCTGGAAAACACAAATAGGGGTTTTATTTTTTAACTTTTTAACAGGGTTTTATCTTGGCTGTACAAATTCTTTGCTAATTCAGCCCTAACAATGACCCTAAAATTCTATTTAACTAGAATAAAAAGTATCAACAATTTGGGACTACAACTTATCAATTAATCTCCTATTTTCAAGATTCATCAATTAATTCTTTAGTCTGAAAAAGAATTGTGAAAACTGCACATCACAATTTACCCGGGTCATAAAAGACAAAGAGAAGCAGCAAATCCTTACATTTAAGCAGCTGGAATCAGCAACTGTTTGACCTTTTTTGTTTGCAAAATGACTGAAACGATTAATTGATTATCATAATAGTTGCCAATTCATTGTTTTCACTCAACTAATCAATTAATCAACTATTGCTCTACTTACGGGCATCCTCCTCTGGTTTGGCTCATCTCTGGTCACCAGCAGGTCATGGATCTTCTCATTGTACACTTCAAAGTAGCTCATTTCAACATGACATTTGACCTGAAATATAACAAAACAAAAGAATCACTTGATGAGCTACGCAACCAGAAAGAAAACTAAACAAAAGATTGTTCATGTACATATTAAAGTTTTTTTTATCTTTGGAGAAAACCTGCAGACTTAAGACATTTCCAACCATTATCTGAAACAGGAAAATAAATGAAAATTAGAAGCATTTAACCAGGGTCAAATACCCTGGGAAGAGACATTTTACCTCTTCATTTTCCATGGAGGCCAATGTAGAAAAAAGCTCATGGCAGAATCGCGGTATTACACCTTCCTCTTCTCCAAAACCCATCATCCTAAAAATGATTTCCAACAAAACAAATTGACTGAGTACAATTTAAATTACACATCCCGATACAAACACTTTACCAAGGTGTGTTTTTTAAGGGTGAAAACAAGAGGAGAGCAGAGGGGATGATTTTCAGTATAGTGTGAGTTGACTGTAATAATCTAAAACCAAATACACTCACGTGTACGACTTCCCAGAGCCCGTTTGTCCGTAAGCAAACAGGCAGGTGTTGAATCCTTCGAAGGCCCTCAGCAGCAGAGGTTTGGCCAGTGTCTCGTAAACAGTCTGTTGGCTGGCAAAGGTGGGGTCACACTCATCCACAGAGCAGAAGGAAAAGTCATAGCAGAAGGAGTAGCTCTGCTTGGTGTCTGGATGCTGGACAACAGTCTCCTGGCCATTCATGAAAATGACCTGCGATGCCTTCTCCGCCTTCTCCCTTTAACAGAGCAAGAGAGACAGAGCAGAGAAACATTATTTCAGACATGGACTGACCAAAGAGACTTTTTTCCTGACTGTAAATCTGAGCACTTCATTATCTAAAAATGTACACTGTTTGTAGATGATCGTTTTCCTGCTCAGATCATCCCTATACAGCTAACAGCACAGTGCTGCAGCTAATGATTATTTCCATGGTCGATTTATCTGTGGATTATCTTATGGACAAATCATTTGGTCTATAAAATGTCAGGAATAAGCCCATGAGAAAGGGTGAGGAAATCAGATTGTATTTGTCTAACCAACAACAAAACCTTTAAGTTTATGATGACATATAACAAAGAAAAGCAGAAAATCCTCACAAAATGAGAAGCTGAAACTGGGAAGTGTTTGTTTGAAAAATTATCTAACGAGTTGCTCACTATTTTTCTGTCAACAGACAAAATGCTTCAGCTAAGCAGGGGTAAAGAGATTAATTTCACTGTAAATACGGTAAAACACAGCAGTATTTCTGCAGGATGTTTTATTTGTCAAATGGCCTAAAATTCAGAGAAATACTAAAATTCTGTATCTATGCATTTCCAGGATGCACTTTATTGCCCAGCTCACAGCCAAATGATAAAACTGTTCAATCTCACTTGATCTGAGCAAACTACACCTTGTTTTATCATAATTGGCATATACTGATGTTTGGTTTAATTATACAGATGGCCCACACCCTTCACTGCTGACAGGCATAATTTATTCCTGCACAATCTTCCCATCAATTAGGGCAACTCTGGGATTACAGACCTGGCGTTGAAAGGGCGCAAACGCACTGCCACAGTCACCGCACTGTTCTCCATCTTCAGTGCCTCCTGCTGCTTCAGAGCCTCGCTGGGACGGGAGCTGGGTGGAGCAGGGATGGAGGCCCCGGCCTGACTCACGTCTCCCTTTTGGCTGGAGGTGGAGGTCTTTCTCAGCTGAGGCCTGTGCACGCTGTCTGCAGACACCTTGCTGTGGCGGGGGGCGGGGACAGGTTTGGTGTCTCGGGGTTTGGGCCTCTCCAGACTTGCAGATTTGACGGCCACTGGTTTGGGAGCTTCTTTCCCTGCCAGCCTCTCGAACACGTCTCTCCTGGCGGCGATTCTCTCAAACGGGGTCTTCTTGGTAGGGGTTTTAAATGTGTGGGCCTGATCTTCCAGCTGCCTACCTGTGGAGGAGGAGGTGGAGGTCTTGGTGTGTGTCCTCACCTGGATTTCCACCTGAGAGTCTCCTCCTCTGCTCTTAGTTGCAGTCTCTCTTAAACTCATAGACCTGATTAAAACAGGGGCCCTGCCGTTCGGTTCACTCAGGACTTTGGCTGTAGACTGCAGACCGGTCCCGCTGCCCCCCTTATCCATGGAGGGAGTCCTGGTCCTCCGCTGCAGGGTCAGCCTCTTCTCGGGAGCTGCCGTGCTGTTCTGGCTGCTCTCGACCATCGTCTTCTCCGCTGTCTCAGGCCGGGATCTCCTCCTGGACCTCCTCTGCAGGGTGAACCGGGCCCGGTAAGGAGTCTGCTGCCCTCCACCGCTTCTTGACGAGGCAGAGATGATGTAGGTCCCGTTCATCTGCCTCGACCTGCTGTCCTCACAAACCGACTCTCCGGATGTTAGCTCACCTTTACCCACCGGTGGATCTGTCGTTTTCCGCTCTCTGCCCGGTGTCCTGAATGTCGATGTTGACACGAGATGCTCATAATAAGCCGTGTGCTTCCTCGCTTGAACGCTAAATAACGACATGGCAGCTGGCTGATAAAAACAAACACGTTAAAATTAGCTTAACGTTACAAGTTAGTTAACTAACGGCAACTCCGCTTTTTCTACCTAAAAGCATGAAACGTATGTAAAACTCGAGCCAGCACAGCTCGGTGTGTTGGTTAAAAATAAATATAAATCCATTCAAATAAAAGTTGTTTCTCGGCGAACAGAGCTGCTTTTTGTTTATTATTGTCCCTTCATCACTTCCGCCATCGCCCGCTTCAATTTCAAACCGACTCCGCTGCTGACAGCTGATTGGCTGAATTCTCCAAAATCGTTACGTCATGCTGTGGCCGAGAAATGCAGGTACCCGGGACTGACGCTAGGTGGCAGCACAGTCAAGGATATCTTACATGCAAAGAATCAAGTTGCGTTACTCATATTTTCCCCTGTAAAATTACCTCTCAAGGAGTGACGTACACTTCTTGGTTCAAACAAGAAAATGTTTGTATTTCAAGCTCCATCAGTTGAGGAAGTTGACAAAGGTTAAAACTGAACGTTTACACTTAATTTGAGTTTTGGGTTGGAAAAGAAATAAGGCATCACAGTCTTATTAGACTTTGTAGTTTTTGGTATGATTCTTTAAACTTCAGAAAACGTGTTTTGTTTTCTCTTGGTAAAACTGATCATGAACCTCTTACACTAATAACACAGGACACACAAAATGACATTTATTCAATAAAACAATGTACAAAATAAACATATGAGTGAATTTAAAATGATATATAACAGCCAGCAATGTATTATGTTTAGAATGGAATTTTTTTCTTTTTTTCTTTTCTTTTTTTTAAGTGTTTTTCTACTATATGATCACATGTTATACATCAAAAAGACAGCTCATTGTGTTGTTTGCAAGCACTGTTAAAAAGAAGAAGAAAAAAAAAGAGTAAGACTTTCCTGAGCTGGAGATCTCATCCCAACTTTTGTGGTTGCGCCGACGTGTTCATTTTTTTTATATATACCAGACCAGATCAGACCGGCAATAGATGAAAACCAGGCTGAGGGCAGAACCTGTGTGTGGCCGTGACATCTATACTGCACCTCAGCCAGATAAACATTTCAATATACAAGTATCGACATCGTCGGTTACACAGGCATGACAGGAAGTGCTACTTTTTGCGACGGTCATGTTTCCTTATGATGTCCAGTAGATTGTTCTTAGTGACCAGCACATCATCTGGCCCCTGCTTGGCTTTCTGTCGTTCCCTCCTCTGCTGCTCATGGAGGTGGGGTGAGTTGAGGAGCTGAGGGGGCAGGATGGAGCCTGTGGGTTTGACCCTGTTCACCACCCCCAGAAACAGCCGCTTGTTGTTGTTGTTGAGGAAGGTGATGGCTGTTCCTCTGTGTCCCAGTCGACCTGCCCTGCCCACCTGAAGGCAAGAATATGATCGTTTGCCTTATTTAAAACTATACATTTCTATACAATAAATTCCCTAATTTTATCGTGATTGACAGTATTAGATATATACTTAAGGACGGAATATGGGAGTTGATGAGTAATACTTAGTGAATAGTGAAAATGAAGTTTACCACTTTGTCACTTTTCTTTTGTTGGGATTACTAACCTGATGGACATACTCATCCATTGTGTTTGGCATGTCAAAATTAACCACTAGTCTGACGTTGACCAGGTCCAGTCCTCTGCCTAGCACACCTGTACTGATCACCACTTCAAAGTCCCCTTCCAGAAGACCCTGAGGATGCAACAGAGCCGACGTTACACTGTGAGACATGTTCAGCAAATGTTAGCTGATTTGTTTTGTTATAAAATGTGACTAATATTAATGTGATTAGGACCTCAATGTTGGAGAATGCTGCAGGATTTGGAACCCTGCAGCCCTAATGGTGGGTCCATCTTTATGAACAATCAAACCCCAGAAATTTGGTTACATTATAGTGGAGATCCCAAAGTTTCCCAAGATGCCAAAAATACACATTTATTCACAGCAAAATGTGTATAAAATGATGCAAAAGTCACCTAGTGTATTTCCATGTGTTGTAATGGTGACACCCCTTTAAATATTCATGCAGAGACATATATGCAATAATACATGCAGTGAGGATTTTTTCTTCTAACTTTGAAGAACCTTAATGGGACATGGAGGAAAATCAGGTTTCAGCATGACAGTGATCTGCTGTTGAATGGTATCCAAATAAAATCTGAATCCAAGAGGGCTTTGTCTAATGGTATCTATTAATATTTTACTTCTCCACTCGCCGATTGTCTTGTCTTTTAGGGTTAATTTTACTCACAGTAGTTTTCCCTTTGACAGCACTACTCTGCATCCAATATAGTGATAAAAAACTGAAGTCTGTTAAGTCTCAGCTCTTGGTGTCTGTGGTCTTCCATCTGCAAGTTATTCAGGAGCAACACTCTTGGATACTAAACACGGGAGAGCTGTTATTTATCCAATTGTCTGTGCATGTTCTGGCTGCCACTGGCCTCACCCTGAGGATGCGGTTACGTTCCCACTGGCTCTTGTCCGAGTGGATTGCCACAGTATTGAGGCCTGTCACCTTGGCCACCGCCTCACACAGCAGATCAGCTCCCAGTTTACAGTCCACAAACACCACCACTGGAGGCTGGTACAGCTTACTGTCCTGAAATCCACACGGAAAATACAAGGCATAGATTTTACAGCATTCCTGTATTTCCACATACAACCGATCTATACACAAATTGAACTACTTCGTATATTAAATATTTGGCCACATTCACCTGTTTGGTTATATTTCGGATTTGCTGACATTAAGAAGTTTTGCCAGTTGATGTAAGCTTAATCAAGTGCACTGTACTGTAACAGATGAGTGAAAACTTCCCCTATTGCCCCGTCTCAATTCGTTTCTTGCCATTTGTACACGAGAAAAGCTTTACACAGCCTAAATAAATGTTTTTTTAAAAGCAGGTTTTTTGCAGCTGTCTTTTATTCTCACATCCAAATAGTTATTTCCAACATTGACTAATAAAGTGATTCCTTTTCAAGCAGCAGGGTGGCTAAAGTGATAATCATGAGGCTTCTCTCAACTCTATGTCTTTTGTGAGAGCATGCTATGATTTTCTTACTTAAGATTGAGCACATTTTCATGTAACATGCTCCAAGAGCTGCAAGACATTAAACAGCTTTATCAGACTATTTCGGAGTCATGTCCACTCCAAAGTTTTCGTTTTCTTTGGGACTCTTGTCCAAATGCTCTCCTGCAAGGCCCACCACTTCTCCCTGTCCAGAGACAGTTCAGCCTTGTACTCTGAGCTGCATTAAATAGCAGCAGTCATCAATAAGTTGGCTGAAAAAAAATCACCATCACAGCCACCTTCTGCACAGAGAAGTAGCTCCTGTTTCTCACCCAGTTAACTAAAGTAGACCCTTCCTGTCCTGCCCTGTATAAATGGTTCAAGCCATTGCTGAGATTCCTGGAGTGGTTCCAAGGTTCAGGGCCCACCCATTTCCTCCAGACAGGGGCCAGGGCTGCAGCAATGGCTATCTAAATATGGTGTTGTGGGGACACTGGTCTTTGGAGCTGAAAGAACTGCCACCTTTTAAACAGTCAGTTAATACAACACAAAGCTGGTACCAGTGCATGTTGAGCCTGAGTGATGAATCCACTATAAACTACAATTGAAATAATAACCCACTTTCTGTATTTTTCCCTTCCAAAGCACTTTCTGGTTCCCCAGAGTACAATTAGACTTGGTCTTACACAGAGAAAAAGAAAACTGCTGACCTCTTAAAGAAAGCCTATGTTAGCAGAGAAATAGAGCTTAAAGTGATACTCGACCCAAAATATATCTTTTAAGAGTGAGAACCAGACTTGCTGACAAAAAGAAGACTGTGGGCTATTTAACCAGAACTCTACAAGCCACTGTTAAAAATCAAAACCTCAAGTCTACAACCTACATTGAGAATCTCAAACAGCTTCTTCTTCTTTGAGGGTTCCTCTACCCACAGCAGGATCTGTCTCACGTTAGCACAGGGTTGGTTCCTCTCTCCAATAGCAATACGAACAGGGTCACAAACCAGTCGGGCGGCCAGCTCCTCTGTCCCTGTGGGGATGGTGGCCGACGCCAGAAGAGTCTGGCGTTCTTCGGGGACTTGCTCCAAAACTTCCAGCACCTGTTGCTGGAAGCCCATCTTCAACATGGTGTCAACCTACAGGATACACCACGAATTAATATTGACTTTTCAAGAATGTGTGACTGCTACACACTGAACAGCTCATAACTGCATAGTCAAACAATAGGATTTTTTTTTTAACTATGTTTTTTGGTAAAATTCTCATTTTTATAGCATGTTTTGTGATAATACATAACTTTGTCAAAATTAACTATCATAACATCCTCAATATTTTATGATGTCAAATTTAAATTTGGTGAAATTATTTCAGAAGTTCTGCTGTATCAACACAAATAAAGGTTTTCTGGTGGATGCTGAAACATTAATTTCTCACAATATTTTCATTTGATTAAAAAAATAAAGTACAGATACTTGTAATGAAATGCATCAATTTAAACTCAAGGCCCTTTCTGTTCTCTTTTTGTTTCTTCAATGTTTGAAATGCTTTAAGTGCTAAACTTCCAGGAAATCTAAATTGCATGTCATACCTCATCAACCACCACAACCTTCACTTTGTCCAGCTGCACTGCCTTCTGCTTCAAGATCTCAAGAAGTCGCCCGGGGGTTGCTATGATAATCTAAAGGGGATTAACAGAAGAAGAATATGATGAAAACTGTTTTGACTGGGGGAGGAGGAAAATGACGGCAAAAACAGAGACTGTACTTTGATGCTGCTTTTGAGGCGGTGGAGTTGTGGGGGAAGTGGCATACCGCCCACCAGCAGCACGGTTCTCATGTTGGGGAGGCCCATCACCAGCTCCTTGGCCTGTCTCTCTATCTGAATGGCCAGCTCCCTGGTGGGGGTCAGGATGAGAGCCACAGGGCTGCTCGCACTGTGTGCTGGTTTCTAAAAGAAGAAAACGTACATCATCTCAGGCATATATAAGCCTGAAAGCCATTAGAGGAAGCAAGTAATGTCAAGAGACCATGTCTAGAGGTGTTCTGTGGATAGTTAAATACTACAAATAATTCATTCGTGTGATATTAAGTTGTCCCCCATAAGAAGAAATTCATTTTCTTGACACAAAACAGCAAACAAAGCAACAAAACAGTCTTGTACAATAATGATGATGATCATTGTCAAGGTTTTGTAGATTTCTTTACACATTAATTCAAACTGGTCAACGGCTATGTGATAGTTAACATATACTGTGTCATATATGTTGTGTCACACAAGCATTTAACTTTACAATCTGTAGATATGAAAAGCAGATATCAGGCTGTTTTTTTTGTTTGTTTGTTTTAAAGGTGGACTTGCAGACTGCAAAATTTATTTCCCAAATTTCTACAGAAGTTTCCTATAGATTAAAAAGTAGCTTTCTCTGGGTATGAATGGGCAGTTTCATCAATCTTGTTGTTGTTAACTGCATTACTATACCTCCAGTGCCCTCACTACCACTGGCAGCAGGAAGGCCACAGTCTTCCCTGAGCCTGTGTCAGCGCTGGCAATCACATCTCGGCCGGTGAGACCAACAGGCACCATCTGCATCTGGACCGGTGTGGGTGCCTCATAGCCAGCCTTTTTCAAGTTGCCACTCAGCGTGGCAGGGAAGCCACAGTGTTCAAACTCAATGATGGGTCTCCTGACATCACTCCCCTGGGTGTCAATGCCCAGCTCCTGTTTAATCCTCTGTACCTGCTCATCAGTTAGGCTTGATATGAACCGATCTTCCCTGTAGAAGTAGCCTGCCTCACTTGAACCAAGTGCTTCACTGTCACTTGCTGGCTGTTGAGGTTGAGTCCTTTCGTTTACATTTTGGTCCTTGCGGTTAAACACATCCGCCCCAGTCCCCATTCCCATTTGGGCCAAATGTTTTGCTTTGCACTCAAGACTGCAGACATCATTGTCTGTGCTGTCACAAATGTACTCCCCATATCGACCACACATCACACACACAGGCTCTCCTGGCTCTGGCCATCTCTGGCTCTTTTTGAATGATTTGACAGGATCCTCCTCTTCTTCTTCTTCCTCCTCCTCCTCAGCATCATCATCATCATCACTTGAGGCACCCTTATGTCCATCTTCACTCACTGAGCTCTCTGTCAAACCTGCAGAGCCTCCAGCTGTTTGTATTGTCTCATCCTGTGTTGTGGTGTCTTCACATGCTTCCTCCTTCTGAACAGGTGTCGCTGAACTACCTTCATCCTTTCTCTCCTCCTGATCTACTTTACTTTTCTTACTCAAGACTTGACTTGAGCCCTGCACAGGTCTCTTTACTTTCAGAGCTCTTGGCATAAACATTTTTTTAAAAATATTATGCTGTGAATATTAGAAAAACAGATGTAAACATTAAGTTAATATCAGGTAATGGGCGTTCGTCGTTTTAATGCTAACAGCAACTTCTCCAAAACGGCTGAAAATGTATTTATTTCTGAAAGAACATTAAGAGGAACATTCCCAGAGGTATAATTAACTCCGTATTCCTTCTGTGAACCAACTTTTTCGTACACCAACGAGATTCCACTTTTACAAAGACAAATATAACTAACTGCGGCCTGCTGCTGCTAACAAGTCAAGAGCTTTGACATTTTTGTGTATTTTGAATCTGCACTTGTCAAACCACAGTTCGGCTCTAACTAACTCATAAATGACTGGATATTTCATTAAAATTAACGCTACTACACAAACCTTCACGCGTCATCTTCCAGCGGTTCAAAACAATCGCCGGCGCAGACATGTGACGTAATATCACGTTGCACGCTGGGACATGTTGTTCATAACACTGTTTTTCCTGCTGTTAGCGTGGTTAACAGGCTTCGTTATAACGGGCCATATTGACGTGTTTTTCTATTTAATCTGCATAAAATAAACGAGTAAAAACCTAATCATTTATACTGAATATTTATCATTTTTATCTGAGGTCGTTTTTTTAAATTGTGGGTGTGGCTGAAGAATTAAACGGAGCGAGGTAATTGAACTGCTGGAATAGGCTGAGGTCGGTCTCTCAAGTTGAAAACGCGTGGCTATATGTAATTATAACAATCCAGTCTTTTTATTTTTAGCAATTATTTGCTAATGGTACTAATTACATCCATGCAAATGCTCAACAATAACTCAACATTAAACCAGAAGCTGTGTTGTCATGTGGTGTCAAAATATTAAAAGAGTATTATTGTGCCTTAAATTAGCCCATGCATTTTCCAACAGCATATAACTTTAAACATATGGCAGAAAAACACAATATAGAGTCAAAGCAACGCACGAGCCCCTTAAACAAAAGTGTTAACATTCCCGACAGCGTCTGACGGTCTGCGCATGCGCAGTTTGCGAAAGAGGTGCAGGACTTGGATTTTCACAGTGCGGCAGAAAAACCGCACCACGGCAGCGAAATCCTGAACAGAGGAGGGAGTATTAAACGTAAAGGTTATCTGTAGAGAGATACGTGGGCATGGAGGAGAGAAGCCCACTGCTTCCAGAGGAGCCAGAGAATGGAAATATCCCTGTTTTCAGTCCAGCTGAAGAGCAGCTTTTCCTCTGAAATCAAAGGAAACCTTCCCAGTCTGGTCCAATGGACGAAAAGCAGCGAGACTAGAGACTGAACGAGGCTGAATGAGAGGAAAGCCAGCAGCCAGCCGAGCTTTTTCTGACTGAGAGAAGCAGTGAATCATCTCCAGAGAGAGCCCTCAGCTCCGTCCTGCTGTCCATCAGCGTCCAGGAGTGGGATGCTCCCGTGTTGTGCTGCTACTGCATAGGTTCAAGAATCACAGCTGAGGCAGGAACATGGGTGAAGTTCAGGACGTCAGGGATCTCAAGAAGACCTTTGTGGCTCCTGCTATAAAGTCTTTTGAGCACTATGACTTTTCCAGAGCCAAGATCTGTTGCAGCCTCACATGGCTGGTGTCCAAAGCATACGGGACAGGTAGGTCCAATATTATGCCTCCATATATTTACCTCCATCAATTATTTATAAGTTTACTAAATGTATGTTTTTTAAATGAATTTCTGCAGAACCTGATGCAATGAATGTGTAATATGCTTGTACATTGGAAAAGACTGACACAAACACACATCCTTATCTGCCTAACACTGTATCATAGACAATAGATATTCACTATTGATTACCTGAGGCAGTATTCCTTGCATGTATTTCCTGTGGAAATATCAGTTATTTTCCATATGAGTCAAACTTGTTTGATTCACAAACACCATTGTGTTCCACTGTGGCCCATCTTAAATGAATTGCCTATTGGAAAAGCAATAAATTTTATCCCAAGAGGGCAGATAAAACCAGTTTCCTGTGCTGGATCCTGCAGATCAATAAATATGTTGCCCAGCTTAATTAAAGGGAGTGCTGAGTGTGAAAAGGTGTCCCAAATGATGTCACCTTCAGGGTGCTGCATCCAAAATTAGAAAGAGCAGCATCACAGCATCACATGTGGGGTTTTTTATACATTGTCAGTAGGGTATATAGCACATAAAGGGTGTGCTTGTTAAAAGTACTGTGGAGTGAAAGGGTTTGTTCACCTTTATCTTGCCTCAGTTCAATTTACTTACTTGATTCTTTTGTATGGTATGATATTCTGGATTCACATCAGAATGTCATCAACCTGTTTTGCAGTGAAAAAGCAGTCAGAAATGGGTTCACACCACCAATAAATTTTTTTTTCAGTTGTGTAACATTGAAATGTTAAACACATTTATGTGTTTGATTGTTTTTTTAAACTTAATCAAGACCTGCTTTCATCTTAGAGAGGGAAGAGATGTTAATGCAGAGGATGTATGGATATAGTTTGGTTCTGTACCTCTAAATCGACACCCACATTTTCAAGCAGTGCAGTGAAAACAAAATGGAAATTCAGTCTGATTATCTGGCCAGTATGGGTAATACACAGACAAATGGGAGGGTTGTAGCACAAGATCATCCAAGGGCAGGACCAAATAGTGTTGTGGTTGTTTACCTGAGGTGAAATATCTTGTCACCACATTGAGTTGTTTTTGTTAGATTAATCAGCAAAGCACTGCTGCTGAGAAACCACTCAAAATGCGTTTGTTCTATTCTGAATAATTAAAAAAATATTCTGTTATTGCTCAGAATTGATTGGAGGCTTCACCTGCTGGGATTAAAGGTGTTTTATGTAATGAATAACTTCTAACACCCTCTGTTGCCCATCAGTAGGAATTACAACAACATAGATTTATGGTGACAGGTACTCATCTGCTTCACCCACACCTCTGTCACAACCACCCCTCATATCACTGTGGCTTTGAGCTGTGGTGGTATATTACTGGTGCACAAATGATGAAAGGGGTCTTGGAGCGTTTAGAAATTCCAACAAGCGTGAACAGTCTCTTACGACTCCGATAAAGTGGCATCAGTGCACACAGAGGCAGATCACTTTTCTTCTGCACTATTAATGTGGAAAAACCTGTATGATTGGCATCACACTTCCACTATGCATAGCTCTATAATTAAAGATGCAACAAATGCCTCCTGGCCAAAAGGGAGAAAGGTACCTACAGATGATTGAATGGCATTTAATCACAATCAGAAATTCATGCCACGTCTATCAGGTTGTTGTCTATAGCAAATACCAGCAAAATTAATCAAATTGAAGCTTTTGTGCTTCTTGCCAAAAGTAGCTCAAAGAGAACCTACAGTAAGTGTGTCACACTGAGGGGACTGTCACCAAGTACAAATTATGGTGGCGAACACTGATTATGTCCCAGTTTTGCTTTTATTTCCCATGTGACACACATCAGATCCTGAGGTATGTGACCAGCATTACAGTATATGAAGTTAATATTTGTCATCTACTTGAATCAGAGTTATAATATTTGGCTTAATGCAACAGAAATAAAATATGCCCCACGGAAAAATAATGAGAGACTGAGCTGCAGGTTGGGCGTAAATGGCCTGTGGTGTGGATTAGACCATTCAATTACAAAATCTCACTTCAGGACTTTCTAGCTGAGGCGGATCACTTTATGAGGGGCCGCAGACCAAGTTTTCCATTTTATACTGGGTTATTCAGTTTCAATGTGAATCTGTGCCTGAATCAATTTAACACCTCATTCATCTTTTGATGTCAAGATTTGCTTGTTTCCCCTGACTTACCTGAAAAACACAATCACTTCTTTCAAAAGTGTTTCCCACAGGTACAGAGAATATATTTGAGATGCTTGGTGGCGAACACCCTGTGTATGGGAAAACAGCATTACGTTCACAAGTTGACTTCTGATCAGGGGGTGACTTTTCCAATCTGCTCTTCATGATTGCACTCTTTCTGACTTGCATTTCCAAACAGACCTTTGAAAGGAAGAAATACAGACAGAAGATAATACAAAATGACAACACAAAAACATGTATTTCTGCGGAACATCCAAATAAATTTTATGTCAGGAAGGTGCTTCACAAAATGAAATAAACAACAGGGAGACTTTGTTTCCTGGTTTGTTTGCATTGGTGCAAACTGATGCATAAGTCAGAATTTGTATTCATTAATGCAAAGTGCTGGACCAAAAATAAGCCCAAAACAATCTGTCTATTAGAGTCTTTTGTTATCTGTTTTCACCGTTGTATTTCTCATTTTGAATCCTTAATTATTGTACATATTGCAGTGCTATTTGTGGTTTTTTTCTCACATCAGCACTTTTAAGACAATAACCAGTATAGCTCCGTGTGTCTGAGCAGTGCAGACAAATTGATATTCTGCTGCTGTAGCCACAGACCAGAGCACATTATGCCTTGCGCTGTGTTGTAATAGCCCTGCAAACATGAGATTCCTTACAGATCCTCTGTCCTCAGTGTATTTTCAATCAGGACTGATAGAAGTGGGCTGATTCCAAAAATACAGCCCTCCAGAGAGAGAGAGAGAGAGAGAGAGAGAGAGTGGGCTCATCTCCAGATCCCTGCCTACGCTGCTCTGAATACTCTGAATACACATGCATCTGCCTCATTACACGAGTGCAGGAGAGCATCAAGAATATGCAATCTGGTAGATGCAAGATGTAGCCTATGCAGCAGATCGTCTGCTGTTAGAAAATGCTTTGAGATACTATCAGACAGCGCAAACTGATGCTGGTGTTCCATGTACAATACAACTCATAAGCAGGTTCATAAAGATTCAGTGTGACCAGAAGCTGTCCTGTGTGAATGAAGGAGAAAATGTTGGAGTAGTTCTCTCCACATTTCCCTTAACAGATGCTTTTATTCAAACAGCAGTAGCTCTGTTAGCATTTGAATACTGGAAAATTTGTGAATTTGAAGTACGATTTCACAGACTTCCCTCCTTCAATAACAACTGAAAGACTTACAAATATAAAAATATTGGAGGATAAAAATTTCTGTAGAAAATGGGAATCTGATCAAGTTTTCTGTCTGCAGTGTTGTCTGTGGATTGATGTGAACACTGCTCTGACAGTCATTTACAGATAAAATTTATATAAGATGTGAATATAAAATGGGGGTGGGGGGCTAGAGAAAAGATTCATTTCTTTGTTGGGGTCAGTATTATGAATGTGGTTCTCACAGGAAAAGCATATATCCTCGATAGCTGCCGCTGCTGCTGTCTGCATTTCTGCTCTACAGTCTATCTGTAGATGACCTTTGTTGATAGCGGTGAGTCCAAGCAGGTGATTCATTCACTGTTTGTGTGGGCATGTTGGAGGATGGGCAGCGGCGCCGGGACGTGCAAAGCTGTCACCACATGCCACGTTTTTCAGTCCATACACTCAGGCAGTAATCACAATTTACATCTATTCTCCTGCTGCAGACACAGTGATAAGCTCTGCATCTAGAGTGTGTGCAGATGTTTTTAATGCTCTCACACAGCAGCGTCTCATTTGAAATCAGTTAATCATGATTTTGTTGTTTAATCAGCTGTGGACAAAGAAGGACTCACATTTGCTTGGCTCTCACTGATATTTTCTGTATGATAGTCACGCTTTGTCTTTTCAAGAAATGGTGTATAAAAATGCTTCCCAGCTCTGCGAACACTGGCAAGAAAGATATGAGACAAAAGCAATAAGAAGCCAGTGTTTGGGGATTATCTGTAGACTATCCTCTTGCAGTGGACTTGCTTGAGGTGATGCACACACACACACACATTGTCTTTGATGAGGCAGGCAGTGAGAGGGGTGTTCCCGGGGAGCTGGAGGCTGCACAGATACAGACGAGATCAATCGATCGATTGGGATCTACTCCTCCTGCAGTTGCTATAGCAACACTGAGGTCTATCCACACATATCTGTGTCAAGATATTGTCAAAGCATGGCAATAAAAAAAGAAGCAGAGTTTCCAAAGAAAGGTGATGGCAGAGAAGATTTGGAATACAGCTGCTGTCACTGCACCAGCTCGTCTTAAGTTTACTGGGTTTTTCACTTTTCTTAGTCCATAGTTTCACCGAAGATGTTCTATAACAAAAAAAGATTACAAGCTGTTCCAATCGTATGAGAGGATACACACTTCCCGTCTCCTAAATGGGCGTGGTTTAGTGTTGAGAGAATCAGTCATAATGTTTGCTCACGTTCATTTCTTGGTCTGAATAGACTCAGGACCTGCTGCTCCCCTTTCTGAACTGTTTCAGGTTTTGCTACAGAATTCAAATCATCAGTCCTTGAGAGACAAAGTTTTCCATATTTTAGAACATGAATTGAAAATGTTCATCCTGTTTTCCCTGCTGTTAGCTTCTTCTTGACATACAGAAACATGCCACTCTGGGGGGTCTTGGTTAGCTCTTTATCTCTCTTACCCAAAATCCCACTGTCTCCCCTCTGTCACACAGACAGCATCCCGACAGACTTGAAGGACCCCTTCTACACAGACCAGTATGAGCAGGAGCACCTGAAGCCTCCTGTGGCCAGCCTCCTGCTGTCTGCCGACCTCTACTGCAGGGCTGGCAGCCTCATCCTGAAGAGCGACGCCGCCAAGCCCCTGCTGGGTCACGACGCTGTCATTCAGGCGCTGGCTCAACGTGGACTCTACATCACTGACCAGGAGAGGCTGGTCACCGAGAGGGACCTTCGAAAGAGGCCTCTGCAAATGGTAAGAGAGATATTTGAATACTTTTTTTGAAGAGATTGGTTGGGATATACCGTAATAATTGCACACATAAACTCTCAACTTCCTGCCTTGTGGTCATCAAGTTGTTATTATTATGTCATAGTGGTCATGACGTCTAGGAACTGCTCCAACTCTATTATCTATTTTGAGTATTCCCAGCAGTGACTTTCCTTTTCTTCAGTCCCTGAGGCATATTTCATGTAAATAACCTCTCTTCCTCATTCCATCATACCACCCAGTGTCTTAAAGTTAATCAGCAGAGAGAGGACATTCAGGAGTAGCAAGGTACAAGAACAGGAAGTGGAACCGATATTCACATATTTTTGTTTGCATGCACAAGTTGTACAAGATGGTTGATCTTGTATGTTGCCGCATTCTAACTGGGCGATATGCTTTGATAGCTTGGTGAACAGTTTTACACAGTAAAATCTCATACTGCTGCTTTAATGTTGCCAGGAACCATGGGATTTTATTTTGAAAAGTTAATATCTATAAAACACTGAATAAATATAAATAGATATTGAATTTAATAAACCTTAAATTCACTGCCAGGCTTACCGCTGACTGTGATCAATGCACCTATTCTGCTGGTATAAACGTAAAATATTTATCCCCATGGTCACTCAGTTAAAAGCGGCCAACCACAGAGATTTCTGAAATGAGGTTCCCTTCCACTTTGCATTCGTGAGACAGCAGTCTATACAAAAAATCAGTTTAGTAGTGTTTGAAATTGCATTGTCTCTTAATGACCCATAACTACAGATAATAACAACAGATTTTATAAGACACATTGATTTAAAAGGTAATACGAAACCAGTGCAACCCAGAAGGTGTGTTATCTATTCACTGCTCTCAAACAGATTTCTCTGTGGATTCAAACCAACAAAAACAACAGAGCAAGCTGACTTAGACCTCCCTGCACCCACTGTCCTGTGCCATCTCTCTCACTGTCTTCATAGCTCATCTGTCTGAGTCTGTGTGTCGGAGCTCATGACAGTGCTGACTTTGCAGCCATCCTGTTAAGTGAGAGCGAGGGATCTGCATTATTTGGGGGCGAACTCTCAATAGGAGGCTTTATTGCTTCAGTGAATTGCAATTGAGACACGATTAGCACACAGTTTGCCTGCAGTCTGTTTGTAGAGTCATGCTGCTTTTAATTTCCCTTCTATGCTAATTCAACAGTTATTTAAGTTTTGTTGGGGTTTTGCATTCCAAGCAATTTGTTTTTTCAAGACAACAGGTATTTTAGTACAAGCTTATCTCAGAAAATGGCATTTAAACGATGTAATTTAAAGCTATCCTCAGTGGAATTTGTTGTTGTAGTGACGGTGCACCCACAGCTTGTGCCGTGGATCCGAGGGATTCTCGTGTATTACTGTCTGCAGGATTACCGACGACTTATTCTCTCAGTGTTTTATAGTTTATTTTCTGGTCCAGAGCTGAATAAGGGCTTTACACTCGATTTTAACTCGGCACATTCATGACTGGATGGTTTGCCAGGAAGCGACAGTATGTGTGCGTGTGTGCATGCGTGACTGAGCAGGTTGTTGTGAATGTGAAAATGAGCTGCTAGATGAGTGTGAAACTACCTTCTGTCATTTCATTCTTCCTCCTGCCCCCTGTTGTTTCATCTCAAATCTTTATATTCTGCGTCCCTCCTTTTACTCTCTCCACCTCCCAAACATCATTCTCTCTGTGTCTCCCCTCTCATCTTGCTTGTCAGTCCTTCACATTTCCCAAACACCCTCCTTCCATTTTTTTCATTTGCATTTCCTTCCTTCATCTCCACAGCTTCCCTCTATCTTCACTCAGTCCTCCTCTTCTAACATTCATCCATTCTCTCATACTTATATTACCCGTCACCCTCCCTTACATTTGCCCTTTGCAGTCAGCTTCCCTTCCATTATGCGTTCCTCCTTGATCGCTCTGCCATCATTCCTTCTCTTACTCTGCTGCCCACACAACTCTATCTGTTGCCGTTAGCACCATTTAAGATGTTTCATCTCTCAGGTCACTGCGGAATCCGTGTTAGTTATTCATCATATAAAATGAGATGTACAGCATCATGATGTGATAAAGGCTAAAGGAACACTCCTTAATGTTGTTTGCTGTGAGGTCTCACACACTTGACACAGCTGAAGCAGACTGACTGCTGCACATTGGACTGACAGCTCAGGTGGGGGAACATCTATTATTCAGAAAGACATCCAACTAAAGGTGACCGGAAGCTGTCCAGGCTCCGTGGGGGTTGTGTGCAGCGTCTGCTAGAAAAGTAGACATTTCTTCTGGAAGAGTCAGGGAGGGTTGTTTGATGGTTTGATAATCTGCATTAAAGGACAAGTACAACTGGTTTTACACCTAAAGCGGACTGTGATAACGCAAGAGACTGAGCACCTACCTGCAGTTCTAACTGTAAGCTGCTGGGGATAAACAGCAATGTCATTAAATGCTGCTTCCTGGCATTTTAAGCCGAGCCTTTTATTTAACTCAGCAGTTTGCATGAGGTCTAAGAATTTTCAGGATAAGCAACTTCAAGGGATGTTGGAGCATTAGTGGGTCAGTCAGCAGCCAGAGTTTGATGCTGCTGATGTTTTGTCCGACACACGTCATTGTGAGCACACGAGCTGACATTTTCACTAGCTCGCCAAAACTGACGCTCTCTCTTTCTGTCACCGTTCTGCCCACTCGTCCTTCTGTCTTCGGCCATGTGACGGATTCCCACATGTGAAGACGCGGGATCCGAATCGCAGCTCCCGCCCACTCGCTCGCCTACACACATTCTGCATCACTGACACTCTCCTCCACCTGTAGTGCTTGCAGAGAGAGAGAGAGAGGGAGAGATGTGAAGGTGGGCCGAGGAGCTGAAAATATTATTCCAGCATCACACATTACAGCCCACGTGAAGCACAGCTGCAAGCACGATAATGGCTACAATTCATTATCAAAAGGCTTTCAATGCCAACTTTCTTCATTGTGCTCTTTTCAAAGTGTCGGTGCTGTGTGATTAGTTTTGTTCGCGCTGATTGCGTCGAAACTGCGGGAGACGGGAGAATTTATTCCTGAAACACACAAAAGAACAATCAAATAAATGTGAAATGTAAAATCTCCCAATAGCGCGAATCAGTTTCTTCAGATTGTGTCTGTGCAGCTGTGGCCAGGGAAGGACGTCATATTGAAGAACCACAACCAGCAGATAAACATTATTGAATCAAACATCGGCATCTCGGCATGATGAATCCACTGATGTAAAGTCTAACCCTGCTGCTCCCGAGATGTTACACCGAGTGGGATGAGAATGACGTCAAGATCCCAAAAATCCGAGATGATGAATGAAAAGAAAATCTGAGTGTTTGTGCCTGCGAGTGTGTTCACGCTCGTGCATGTGTGTAAGTGGGTAGTTAAGCACGTCCTGAGTGTGCGTAAGTATCACAGGACCTGAGTGCACACTGGGGAGTGGAGAGGATGGTAAAGGCTGGTGTATGGAGAAGGTGGTAAATATATAGAACCAGTGTTTAGCATTTTGGGATGTGTCTGTGTTCTGGGTAGTTCTGGGTAATGACGCTCTGGTCCACATTCATACAATCTGCTGGATACAGAGCAGCCCCACTGGAGCACTGATGGTTAATTGTCTTGCTCAAGGGCACCTCAGAAGTGATAATGAGAATGGAACAAATGCTTCACAGGGTTCAAATTAACTTTTGCAAAGATGCAGGATGGTTGGTTTGGATTTTAGGTGTTGATGAAATTTTGTCTGTCTGTCTTTAGTACAAGAGTAAATCCAGACTTTTATTGGTAGATCAGGGCTTAGATTTCACACTGTTGTAATACAGCAGTGATGAAGTCCATTTGTGCTGGCATCATATACAATTTAAAGTATACATTTTTTCTGAAATAAAACATGAAGGTTTAGGAAGAAGGAACAGAAGCATTATTTCACCCAACAACTACCAATAATGTAATCAGTGTAACCATCTGCTAAATAAACTGATGAACTGAATTGATGACACACATCAGAATCTGAAGCTGCTAAACTGTTTCCTGGGGAAAAACCTGTAGATCATTGCAGAATAGTAACTCAGTATTAGATGCCAAAAATATATACGTTCTCCTAGAATGATCTCAAAACGCTTTACTTCCTCGACCTCATCGTCGTGAGGATCGATGCTCTACCAGGCTGCCAAACCTTGAATGTCATGGCTTTAATAATGAATAAAGCCATAGTAAATAGGTCAAGTGCCAAGTTTTTAATGCACAGTATAAATCAGACTCTGTCGTGGCTGTATGCTGTGAGCCGTATGCTGGGAGCACTGAGAAGAAGAGCCATAGCACCTTATATGGTTTCTGAGTTGCTTTATTGGCTATATGGGTGCTGTGCGTCAGAAAAGCCATAAATCAGGCAGGTTTATAGTCACACTTATGTTAGAGAATGCTTTCAAATCCAACCTTAATGGCAAATGCACTCACTCCTGATGTGAACAGAGTCATCCTGTAGAGCTTGTTGAAACTATGCTGCTTTAGAGTGAAAGCATTTACCTGAGCCAAGTTATTATCAATTTGTGAATTTTTTTTATGGGTCAGTTTTTACATGTTTTCCATATTATAAGTTATTATTACTACTTAATAATGTTCTGACTTGACAATATGAGATGTCACCTCTACTGGTTTAAGTATAATATATATGAATGAAATTAAAAATACATGGAGGGAGGGTGTGGTTGATATTCAACCTAATAATTGAAGCATCTCATAACAATCAACAATTCAAGTATACAATGAAATCAGAATTGCATTGATCCTAAAGAGTATGACTACAAAGACTGCAGCATGTTACGAAAATATCTCAAATATGTAAAAAAAAAATATCCAAAATATAGTTGTAAGCTACATGGAAAGAAACATTAAAGTATTGAAAAAACAAAAATGCTATATAATCCAGAAAAGTATAACACCACATATGTGTATCATATTTTCCTCTTAATATACTCTAACATTATAATGTGTCATGGTTGAGACTATGGGAAGCCCTCAACAAGAAGTCTAGCCATAAATAAATCTGAACTCACAGAAATATGAAGCCATTGTTATGCTTTTATGTGTACTATTTTGTCACACATTTAATCAAGAATTTAACCAAAGCATCAGTTGGTCAAGTATCAGTTTATATCAGACATTTTTAATATTGTGTGTCGGGTACGTAAAAATGCATCTAAAGAATTGCTGTATAGGCATTTAAACAAACATGAAGATTATTATATTAATATTGAGCATTCAACTAATAAAAAGTGTGTGTCAGTTCAGTTCCCCTGTGTGACAGATTGATTCATCAACTCCTGTATTGCATGGATGATGAATAGCGGTGAATACACTTCCTCCTCTCTTCTGCTGCCTCCATCACAACCCCTATTGGGCAGGCGCTCCGTTTCCATGGTTACACTCTACTAGGCAGTGTGTGTATGTGTGTGTGCATGTGCATGTGTGTGTAGGTAGGTGCATGGGGGGGGGGGTGCTTCTGCTTGCATATGTGGTAGGCACAGTGTGTGCTTGTATGTGCTGCCATGTTCTGAGAAGACTGAAATGCTGGATTCGTACACACAGGCAGACGGCGTCTCTGAGACTCTGCGTCACACACAAAGACGCACACACACACACACACACACAGACATAAGGTGAAGTACAGAAAGCTGAAAGCTGAGCGTCAGCCAGAAAAAAAAAATACTTATCAACATCAATGTAGCTTCCTCTGTCCTTATTCTGTCCTTGATCTAACGAACAAAGAAGAGCTGAAGCAGCAGGGTGGAAGGGAAGCCCATCCAAGTATTTTCTGTCCTCTTCGGCTTCGGTGAAGCCACAGCCAGAATGTTCTGCTCAACGCCAGCGGCCCTTCCCAAGCAGTACAGTATGGATGGGTGGACAGCGAGCACATTATGTGATGTCATGTGATGTCCTGAGCATCTTTCTGTCCTGTGTTTGAGGCTGATAGGAAATGTTTGTTTGCGCTTTTAATTTAATATATTGGAGGGGGGTTACCAGCAAAAAAAAAAACACATGAAGGCATTGTAGGGAATGATCTGATCTCAACCCTGAACACAGGAGCACATTTGTGAATTGAGACCTTTGAGTTTTGACCTTTGTTTTTAGGGTTGTGCGATATGTTAAAAAGCTCAGTCTTCGGGGGCAGACCATCAAATAAACAAAATAAAATCATAAAAATCACCTCAGTGGCGATGGACACATTCAATTGCATATAGCCAATATATATTTCCAGTCGTCCAACCATGATTGTTTTATAACTCAATACTTGCATGTGTTTTGTTTTTTGAAAATGCAGTAAATGAAAAAAACCCAGTCTATTGTAACAAAGGAGATAGTGAGCCCCTGTGAGTCTGGGAGCTTTGTTTTCAGAGGAAACAGCTCCTGATGGAGTTCCCCAAGGCAAATTGACCCCACGTTAGGGGCCAGACTGAGAATGATTCAAAGACATTTCCTGGATGGATCAGTGTGTTTGCTCTCCTTTCAAGCCGGGCCTCAGAGGAGAGATCGCAGGTGAGGGCCTGGTGGCTCAGCCTGAAGAAGTAACCTGCCCAGAAACACATTTTATTTCACACACTGCATGTTGAGAAAGGAAATCCTGCAGTAGCTACTGAAATCTATACAGAAATACAAGTTCTCAGTGCAGTGTTGGAAATAGGTAAGGTTTACACACACGTCGATTATACACACACAGATTGCCTCACTTGTTTGACATATTTTGTATTAGTATATTGTGCAGCAGTCATGCATGAAAAAGTGTGTAGGGTGCAGATTTTGATGTCCTGATCTGTTGTAATGGACCAGTAATCTTATTATAACAGAGAAAACCTAAAGAGAAAATCTGTGTCATTTTCTCTTTAGAATTGAGAGCAGGGGATTTTATGACAAATCAGTCTTATAGCAGATCTTATAATATTCACCTGGGTTTCCCTTATCACTGACGTTACAAATGTAAGCACTGCTGAGGCTTTAATAGCACTTAATCTGTAATGAATTTATGCTGCCACAGATTTGGCCATGTGCAGAGCTTTATATATGAATCCCATTTTCTGATTATTCATTATACTACTGTAGCAAGTATTTCAATTGTAATTTTGAATTAGTTGTGAAAGCTACAATAAAGGTAATGTATATAAAAGTATAACACATTAATATGGCAATAACGGATTTATGATTTAAATCTTTTATAAGAGAATAATAAATTCCTGCATTAGCTTTGATTGTTGCACAAAAATGTTCATAGAAACACACCAAAAACAACAATGTAGAATACAATCCCCTCTCTTTCTTTTCACATAAGTAGCTGTTTAGCACCGTCAGTGTGCAGCCAGACAGAGAATCATGATCCTGAACTGATGACTGGTAAAATCTGGCAACGCTCTGCAGCTAATCTGCAGCACTGTGCTCTGCTTTGTTGAAGACCCAATTTTAGGGTGCGATCTCACATAGTGCGAAGTGGAGACTGTGACACAAATAGAAAGGCACATTTTTTTGGACATAGACAGTGTTTAAGAGTATACATACTTTTTTGAAACAATGAGGAATGATGTATTTCATCAGATTTAACAGATTTTTTTCAGGAAATTTCCTTTGAAATCCAATCTGCATTCTCACACTGATTTAGTCTGAACAGCAGGTAAATACCAATCATGGTTATATAAAATGAGTGGTATTTCCCTTTAACTGAAATCAAACACTCTGTAATCACTATCCACACATCAAGCAGTTCAACCCAGAGGGCCTTTTCAAACACGATGGAAGGATTTGGAGAGCAGGCATACCTCCAGGCTAGGTCAACACTGGCTGGTAGCCACGATCCTGTCCCCAGATAGTTTTCTAAGGTTAGCTTTGAGGTTTGCATATAATTGCTAGGTTGGCTTTGGGAGCATATGGAGGGGGAAGGTATGCTGCTTAAAAGCTCCATTCCCACAACGGATGCCAGACCTCACCGTTTGGATTTTTTTGTGCATCCAAATGTGTGCATGGGCATGTGTGCAAGTGTGTGTGTGAGAGCAATTTTTTTTATTTCCGCTCACAATTGGGCAAGCTGTTAAAAGGGTTTTGCCAGTGTCTCCGTTCCAAAAAGAAAGACTAAAGAGAAAAGACAGAGAAAGGTGAGGTTTTATATTTCTGAAGTATTTTCGATAATTGTGGGAGAGTTTGTCCAAATTTGTTTTTTTAGGGTGAAATGCACTCTGACCTCTGTGACTGGTGATTGATTAGCATTGTTATCAGGAACACACTTCAGTTGATTGAATGGTTCAGCTCAATTCAGGTTGAATGTCACCTCTAGAGTTTGTCTTATATCTTTCACCCCAATTTAGTCGTAACATTGAGAGATTCAGGGTTTTCTCATATAGCTGCCTAAAGGACACTCACCTTGTTGCAATGTTGGTATTAAAATATTTTTATTGAATTTCTTGAAGCTGGGGTTGGTAACGTTGAAAAAAACAGTGTAAGCCAGATTTTTAAAGTATCCATATTCCTTTCCTTCCCTTCAGAGACACTTCACCAAAACTTTCCATTGGGGGAAGCTCAGCACATCATTGTCATCATTAACTGTATCCAACTACCTAATGTGTCATTCATATGCACCCAACATTATCATAATCACCAAGAATGGCACATTCCCCCAAAAGCAAACCAAACCAGATAATTGCTTAAATATAGCAACTGCAGTGTAACTACTCAGGCCCTTCAGCTCCCTCACTTCTCTCCATTGTTGAAAGGCCATACTGATGTTGACTCTGGTTTGACCTCTGGCTTTATCCAACATTTTTCTACTTCTATCTTTCTCTTCTTGCTTTGTTTAGCCGTGCAAGCTGTTGTAGGTGGAACTGGAAATTGTAACAGCGCTTTCTCTGTCGTTTTTGTGCAACTCCATCGCTATAGCTTTAACAATCTTATTTGCTGAAAAGATCAGTTGTGTGTTATCATCTCTTTCTTAAAGCAAAGCATTCATATAAGGAAAGCTAGAATATCTCTCACAGGTACGGCTTCTTCCTTTAGCTTTACAGTACCAGTGGTGACCTTCAGAAGACACAAGAGAGAGGCACAGCTGAGAGCTTTTCCATGTCCAGCTGAGTTGGCGTGAAGCTACCTGCAGCAAAACAGATTCAATTTTTAGACATATGCCCCAGCATGGAGCCTCTGGGCCTGGACAGGAGAGCTGTAATTCTAAAAGCAGACTGTATTTCACTATTACATCATCCCTGAGTTAATGTTGAATCACTCTGTGTGTGTGTGTGTGTGTGTGTGTGTGTTTGTGTGTGTTTCCTCAGTCCTGAGGAGGTCCAAGAGACTGCAGTGCAGAAGTTTGATGATTTAGGTTTATGGTCATTTTGTGCTCCCATTTTTTTCTGATGGGAGTGTCTTTAGAAACTTTGAGGATTATTGTAAAGAATCAACACTGCCTTGCACTAGAAACAGGCACACACTGATCATTAGCCATGACCCCTTAAAGCCTCTTAAAGCTTTTTACTGTAAGTTGTGTTAAAGACATTACTGGTCGTTACCTCAATTCATTCTGCAGTAGAATAAAACCAGTGTGTAGAGTCTAATGATTTCAGAGACAAACTTTTACAGTGAGGTAGTATTGTGTATATTCTGCTACCTGTTTCAGGCCCCGACAAGCAGCTTAGAGCTCTGACAATAGAGATTTTAGTTTATTTACAACACACACGCAAAGCTGAGGTGAAACACATCATGCACCATCTTTTGTAGGCCTCTGCAGTTTGTTTCTGCACTTCCTTTGTGCAAGGTTAAATCAGGCTTCTATGGCGGATTTTCATCTCTGCTCTTTCACTGAGAAGCCGCATTAAAGATGAACGGCGTTTGCCCGTCTCCCCGGGTGGAAATACTGAGAGCCAAAAATGTAGCGGCACAATAAAAACAGGATATTGACCGTGAAGGAGCATCTTCTTACCTCATGAGAAATCAAAATGAGATTTATGGACGTAATCAGCTTAGATGAGAAAGCAAAAAAAAAAAAAATGCTTGCGTGTGTGTTGGTCTTTTTGTCTACAGAATGGTCCTTGAGTAGATGAATGTGCAGCTCATTCATCAAAGTGTGATTAAAATAACTAACTGTTACTATAGTTTTCATAGTCGGCATTTGGTTAAGGCTGTGTCTTGGGGGAAGCAGGAACTGAAGGTTAGCGTTCATATAATCAGAAAGTCACCATTTTGACTCCTGGGGAAAAAAATCCAATGGAGTGAATTAGCAACATTTTCCCATCTGTCAGTGATCGAAATCCCCCCAAGCAAGACATTTGATCCCTGAACGCTTCAGTGGAGCTGCTCAGTGGCCAACATTGGAAAACAGAGGTTGCACTGGGCAGCTCCGAGCTACAGAGCTGCAACTCTGTGAAGTAAAGCGATGCTGAAGGAAGCATATGTGTTTAGCAAAACCTAAAGGTTAGAAAACAAGACGTCATGGGATATTACTAAAGGAAACAGCCAAGAAAACAACAGGCAGGTCTGTTCTAATGAGGAAGACTCAACCTTTGTCCTGTTCTCATCTTCCACTCTGCATCCATGCAGTCACTGAGGCCTTTCTTCTTCCTTCTAGCTTTCATCTGACATTTACACATGGTCAGTTCATCCCCCACTTACTGTCCATTCCTGTGCTACACAGTCGAGCAACTCTTACTCAGAACTCATTCAGCTGCAGCACACTATCTACTATTTATATATGCATCTTTTAGACATTTAAAAGGACGCTTCCCATATTTATTCATGATTTGATGCAACAAGGAAGCAGGACTCTAATAAAGAGTCAGCTGATAAACTGAAAGCGTTGTTATCATATCATTGACGGGTTTTTGTGTCCCAAGTGCTTTTTCAGTCTTCAGGCTTTCAACCCTGTCATAAAGTCCAAGGTTGAAAGGCTGACATGCTGAAATGTCAGTATTCAGAAACCCGCATCTGTTGCAGTGTCTCTGCAGCAAGTCATCACTTTGAAGTGCAAGTCAACAGCCTGAGTGCAGCTCAAGCACTTTTAATTTCTCATCTCAACAGTCAAACTCCAAAACCGTTAGTATGATCCACAGATGCCTTTTGAGTTCTTCAGCACCACGAGGCTTCTGTGAGGCTGCAAGCAGCAAAACTGATGTTAAAATATCCCAACTGAAATGTTGACCAAGACAGTTTTACTGAATGCTAAACCAAGGTTTTAAGCTTTTGAGTATTAGAATCACTAAAAGTACTCACAATGCTTGCTTTCATGAAATTCTGTTTCATGATTTCTAGTAACTAAATGTAGGTAAACATAGTTAGATGTGTAGTGATTCACCTGCCTCCTTTCATTTGCATCACTCCTCATTGTCATTGCTCCTTCTCCACTTCTCTCTTCATCCTTACTTTACATTTCTAAACTGGTGGAGTTTGCATGGAGGGAATGTGGGTGAACTGTGGGTTTTACACTTTAAGACTTTAACACTTTAAGTGCTGAAAGAAGTTGTCACATTATAAAACATGCATGATCCCACTCCCAAAGCACCAGAGTCCTGGGATGAGCATGTGTCCCTACACTAGCCTCTTCCTCCCACACAGCGGCCTGGTGTCATTCAATATGATTAGAGACTGCAGGGCTGGGGTCTAGTAAACAAGATTAGTTCTCCTTGTTGTCATTTTATCTCATCAGACCACAGCAGATCCAAATCAATATCCTCAGCAGAGAGGAGGAAGCAGGAGGCTAAAAGTGCCTTTGAGGAATGACGCTGGTCCCTGGGCCTTTTTGAAATTGCCTGGAGTTGATCACTTGTTGTGGAAATACAGAGCGGATTTGTGACTGTGCTCTGGAAGCTGACAACAGGATGTGTGTGTGTGTGTGTGTGTGTGTGTATGTGTGTGTGTGTGTGTGTGTGTGTGCATTTAGTTGTTTGTGTGTCTGTGAAATAATGTTTTACAATGTTTGGACAGGCTAAATGAAGGCCAATGGGAAACAGCTTGGCAGTGTATTATTAAATGGGGTTGGTTTGTTGCTGGGTTGCCACATCAGAGATAGTGGAAATGAAGCGTTAAGCTAATACAATGATACACAGCAAATTCATTTCAGAGCTATAAATGGAGCAAACAGCGTAACTCTTCACCATAACCCCTCGAAGTGATGGTTAGTAATGCTTTGTTTTCTGACTCTGCTGCACTGTATCATAATGGATCTTCAAGGAGACACTTTAACGTTGCTTTAACTTTGATTAATTAGGTTCGTTCATGGAAAAGCTGCCAGCCAAGTATAAACACTTGGTGGTTTGAATCCTGGGTAGTGTGTGGTGGATAAACAAGACAGTATAGACTAATAAAGCTATTGCAGGGTTTGCACAGGCCTTTCCCATATCACCATGCTGCAGTAATGACAATGCCTTACGTTTAGATTCTGCACATGTAGTGTATTTTTTTTTTTACAAACATTGCAAATTAAAATGATCAATTATATGTCAGTACAGTGTCTTACTTAAAATACCTTTCTGTTTTCTGACTATGGTGATTCCCTGTACCTCTGCACTGGTCTGTTCCGACCTATGTAAATAGTGTTTTTATGCATATTCTAAATTATTCTTTGCTGCTTTGAACTTGCCTTTCATAACATAGCATCTGTTTCCTAATGTAACAGAAGTATTTAGCATGGGCTAACTGGGTATCAGCCTTCAAAAATAAACGTACAAACTAAATCTATACGTTTATATCTGCAAGCAACAGAAGGAGTCCAAGCAGCAGCTCATCATTTATGTTTTACGCTGGTGCAATAGGGGCTTGTCTAGTCATTGAGCAAGTCTAATTATGATTGTAGTAAACAGACTGTGGTCATGAAGAGGGAAGTTAGTTTGAAGAGAGGATCCTGGTCACAAAAGATCACTCGTAGTTAAAAGAGAAGTGAGCACCTGTCTCGGATGTTATACTTTGTACTTTGTACTCATCCAAAACCACAACCTCCGTCCTGTGACTTTCCACTGCGGTAAGAGCACTTGGCACATCCTTGGCATTGAATGTACACAAAGGTTCTTTTCAGCTAATGAAACAAGTGCTGTTTTCTTAAGGATAGTCTCAGGTTATTGTCATTACTAAAATAGCCTCTAAATTCAGAGTAAAAGCTTTACCTTGCTCTGTAATCCTGGAATAAATATAAAAACAGATCTACAATTCTATATGGGTTTGAGTGACCCAGTATATTCAATGTAGCAGATAAAAACAAAATTATGTTAAATTTTTTTTTACCAGATGCACACCAAACTTTACCTTTTTGTCTCAGATGTCGGTTTTTGGGGAGATGAACCTTTTGCACTTATACGGGTTTTGAATGCATTTCACAGAGCTACTAATGTGTGTATCATGTTGAGAGGTTGCCTTGACCGTAGTTAATAAATGTCTGGTCCATCAGTTTGAGGTGGTCTCATATTTTGTAGGAAGCCAGATGCAGAATTTTTAAACAGTTCCTTTGGACGGCAGAGCCAAACTGCATGAGGAGTCATACAATATGCAGTGCATTGAACACAATGGAGTCTTAGATTAACTGACATACTTCGACTGATTGATTGATAGCACAGAATTGAACCAGCCACAGTCTTACCCGGTGACAAGTAGGTCACATCTGTTGTTGGTTGTTTAAACATGTTCCCAGTTGCACACTATTGTTCCTGCTCATGATTATGTAAAATAGATTTATATTTGTAGTCACTGTCGCTGATAATGATGGGTGGAGGAGCTTATAATGGATGCCAATTCTATTAATTGGACTCTGTTGTTAGGAAGATGTCTTGTTCAGGCCTCTCAAAGGCCAGCAGTGACTGTGAGCAGACTCTTGTAACCAGGGATGAATGCACTTGTTTCCAGGGCAGCAGCCACAGGGGAACATTCGACTGAGGATGGAGTTTCAGATGTACAGTGCAGCTCAGTGGAGGATTTAGATTCCAGATCCAGTCTTATAAATCAGTGTCCATTCAATGCCTTGTTCCTACTCACCTACAGTATCAAGTTAATGCAGTGATTCCTCTTTATTTCAGTTTCATTTTTGTAAAAATTGGTACAAGCTGGCATCACTGGCATATTTTTTTCCCACTTTTATTGATGAGAAGATAATTATAAGACGTATAATTTATTCGCAGTGCTGCCACCCCATCCCCATTAAGGAGCCAGTTTAACCTGCTCACACACATATTTTGCGGTCCAGCTCACACACTTCTTCTTGGCTTGTTCATGTCTCTTTGTTTGTCTCACTGAACCTGACAATGCAATCAGTAACGCAGATCTGTCTCGTACACCACTTTACACTTTGCCAAGATGTTGACCACTTTGAAGTTGGTGATACAGGACTGTAGGCTGTAGTGGCAGTGACAGAGAGCATTGATAAAATCCTTCAAATGTGCAGGAAACAATAACAATCTGCTGGTATCACCACCTATTTCAAAGCTACTCCTTCTCACCCTCTAACTCTTCCTCTGTGCTGCTTCTTCTCCAGAGTGCTCACCTGGCAATGATCGACACTCTGATGATGGCGTACACAGTTGAGACGGTGAGCGCGGAGAAGGTGATGGCCTGCGTTCGTCAGTATGCGCCCTGCGACCCTGAGGTGGAAATACCTTACGATACAGAGGACGCAGTGACCACCTGGATCAACAAGGTGGGTAATGAAACAGAATATGTGTATTTGTATGTAGCTTTTTTCATTGTTGACAGCTGAAATCCTGAACAACTTCCTTTGCATCCTTAAGTTGATATATAATACAATATGCCCATAATAATTATATAATAATAATTATATTCCTGTAAGTGGGAATCAAATACCAGTAAAATTGAAAAAAAAAAAATCTTCACAGATACAATGCACTATAACTACAACAACAAATTGTAAACCACTAGTCATTGGGTTTGTACTGTAAACCCTAAACCCTGAACTAAGTCACCTTGTTCAATATGTGCCCAAGGAGCAGGCTGGTGCTCATACTGTACACAGGTTACTGCAGATATCCTGACTCAAGGGCATTTCTCCAAAGTTGGGCCCACGGAGCTTGAGCTCTAAATTTCCACAATGCACAGTGGGGTAGCAGTCAGAAACACTGACCTAAATACCATCAAACCTGCTCCATGTACACCACTTTGTGCTCATGCCCTGAGGTCATACCATATGACGTGTACAGGTGAACTCACAGCACATGAGAAA
This sequence comes from Centropyge bicolor, assembly GCA_037975185.1. NCBI lineage: Eukaryota > Metazoa > Chordata > Actinopteri > Pomacanthidae > Centropyge > Centropyge bicolor. The sequence continues at coordinate 8,908,496 of JBBMOC010000008.1, forward strand.
ACATCCCCCTGGGTATAATAAAGATGGGATTGTCCTTTTTTTAAATTCCTTCACTGCCTGCATAATATTGTTTACAGGCCGCTGTAGTAGCAGTATTTTGTTTCCATATCATTTTATACATTTCCATGAGCTAGCAATTAGTGTTATTTCAACCAATTAGATAAAAAAATTATGCATCAGACTCAAAGATAAAATACTACACAAAAACAGACTCGTTAAATTTTAGTGTAGCAGCTGTGGTCAACTTTAATTCAAGTCAGCTACAATCAATCCAAAGTTGAAAATCAAAAATATTTCCAGCAAACATGTGTGAAGACCAAGATTTTGTCAGCACCCTGTCATCAGAGCATGACAGAGAGAAGTCTGTGGGTGGTGAATTTTGTTTGTGTGCGCTATCACTCTCATTTGCAAAACACATTCTTATATGCACAAACTATATAATATTTACTATTTGAGCTTTGTCCAAGTTACATATTCTGTGTGTAAAGTCTTTATAGGAGCTACAGGGAAACAAATGCACCCTCTTTAAAAACAGATTCCATAAAATGTATTGTACCACAATGCATATTACACTTCAGAAAATGTGGCCTAATAGCTTCACCGACTGTGTAAATCAGGCTTTTTACATTATTAAGTATAAGTGGTTGGCTCCATGGCCTGCATGTGCAGATGGCTCTGGCTCCTCCATGCAGTGCTACAGGGCCCAGTCTGTTTACATTCTTCCAGCAGGAACACTGGGCTGCTGCCAACTCTGAACTTCACACACAGACACACACACACTCACACAATAGCTAACAGGTGTGGTCATGGAGTCCCACTGGTCAGACACATGGCTCTCTGTTAGAGTCCTTTTGTATTCAGCAGCCTAACAGCTGATTGTTGCTTTAGCTTGATCTGTATGAACTTGAGGAGACGTGCTGTAAGTTGTCCAAAATGTGGGATTGAGTGACATTAGATTTGATTAAATTCGTTCACTTCAACTCGACTTGACTTCGGACAGATTAGATTGAACTGTGGTCCTTGATGGAGGGGACACACAGCAAAACAAAATCACAATGAAATAGTTTTATTCTTTAAAGTAAAGGTGAATAATAAAAGAATATTGTGGTCATGGTGCAGTCATAATTATTGTATAAGATGCAACCAAATTAATTTAATTGCAATATTGTCTTCATTCTAATCTCCCATTTTTATCACTGTGGAAATTTTAATGTCAACTTTAACACAATTAACTTTGGTGCCTCACTCTAAATAACAAAACACATATGATTTTGAATGTGAGACTATTACTCTTTATATGAGAGGGATATGAGCCAAAGTATTATTCACAGTCTGTTCATTTTATTGAATTTCAGCTCATTGATGCTGCTGTCGTCTCAATGAATTTAATCCTGTGTGTCCTCTCTCTTTCAGGTAAATGAGTATCTGAAAGACATCTTAACTCAGGATCAGAGGAAGAGGGAGACGCAGAGTGCCGAGCCTGCTGGGAGTCCTCGGGTGAGTGTTTTTCCCTTTGCTTTCCTGGAAACTGCACATGAGCATACAGGCGTCACCAGTTTGATTGACAGACTCAAACAAGCTAAGTGTAAATCCTCGGCTCCACTTAATGGATTTACCACCACATTCTCCTTTTTGACGGACAGATATTTGTCCCGGACCTCTGGTGTCACTTTGATATCAGGGTCCAGTTTCCTCGACAGATCTTAAGCCCTTAAAACCCAGCTACCATCGAAGAAAATCTCACTCACATATGTCTGAGCTTTAGATCATGATGCGTTTATTAAATGAGAAAGAGAGAGAGAATGCCAGAATACAGCCTCAACATCATAACCAGTTTATCTTCCCTGACCACTGTAACAAATTCACTCACTTCGTTTGTGGCATAAATAGCTGATCGGTGCTCTCTGGTCTAATTAGAGCAGCAGTCATTTAGTGAGAGGTCAACCATGTTCAGGGTGCTGCCCGGGGTCCATATCTGTTATATAACTCTCGTATCAGCAGTGATTTCTAGATAGGCTGGTGTGTGTGTTTATCTGTGTATGTATTACGTATTTGAGTAACTGGAGTAATTTGTTCTTGGATTCTGTAGTTTGACATCGCATTTGCAATAAATCATTCACTGATCCACTGAATAATTTATTCACTCACTGGTGGAAATAAATAGATTAACATCTCACAAAATACCACATTAAAGCTGTTTATCACCACTTACAAATTTCACAGCCAGATCCACGTTTGTGTGTCAACGTGAATGCATAAGGACCGTACTGAGAAAAAACTTGTTTTGGATATTTCGTAATATATAGATTGTACTGACTGTGTTTGCTTTGTAATTATCTCTATTTTTAATATATATATTAATTTTCAACTTATTTTCACATTTTCCAGCAAATAACACTAATAAGATTCTTTATATTCAGTATGCATTTAGTAATATCTCATTCTGACACCAGTGTAATCACAGATTAATTGATGACTTTTCACTAAGATTAAAAAATGATTTATACATCACAAGACAGAGAAACTGGCTGTATTGCTGGAATAATGATAATAATAAAATGGCTGTTGGGTTGCTTTTCCTCCTCTTTCCTTGAAGTTTAGTTACCTTCTTTTTTTTAGCTTTACAAACCATAATGATAATTATACACAAAACACCCAACATATGTTTTATCATAGACTTTGATCACTGCGTCTGACATTGCACTCCGCCTCTTGGACCCTCCTCATCTTCCTCATAAGCTTCCCTGCTGTAGCTTCTCTGTTGTGACTCTGCATCAAACACACGGAGTTCCACCTCCTCCATGTCACCAGTTATCATCACATCCTCCCTGGCTGTAATATATAATGTTTGTCATATAGATATGGTTTCTGGCAATAATGTTGCCGCTCTCTTGTGCTGTTGTTGACATAAAAGTTAGTGAACACTTCATGCTTTGAATCTCACCTCTTTTATGATGAGCAGTTTTACAGGAAGAAAAGTGATATGCAAGTTATTTCTGAATGATTTCATTGACCCCTGAAAGTCATGAACCCCCTCAACACATATTAGATAACCATGAGAGATTTCAGCTCACACTCATCAACAGCAGTTCAGCCTCTTCTCTCATTAATGCTCTTTTTTTCTGTTGCCCTGTCCTTGATCCTCCACTCTAGACTCTCGTTCATTTAGACCCATCCTCACCTTTCTGCCTTCTCCTGGGTCATGCCTCCTCTTCTCGCTTCCTGTCTGCCACAGGTTATGTCAGGCGACTCACTGTGACTCAACACCATCAGTGCTGCTGCTTTGTGGAAGTGTTTAGATAGTTAGACAGTTGAGAGTTGTACCTCAGGGAAAATGTTGCAACCCATCCCATGTGTGTCAGCCTACGGAGAGTTGAAATGGAGCGTTGCAGTGTGTGTGTGTGTGTGTGTGTGTGTGCGTGTGTGTGCGTGTGTGTGCGTGTGTGTGTGCAGGGTATGTCCCAGAGCTGTGCATTTGATGCTGATCTGACCAGTCAGTGTGCAGACACAGCACTGCATGCCTCAGCTATCTCTCATGAACACAAACACTGTTAACTGGTGAAGTTGCGTCAAAAATGAGTGACCTCACCATTTCATCATTTGATTTTTTTTATGACTCTTTCCAAAGCTGAATGACTAAAATCATCGCTTTTCACGTCGTAGGAAACACTCTCACTCATGATGTGATCTGTTAGTTTGCCCCCCTGAGCCTGAGCATCGGCCCTTCAGTATCATCCCTAAGTTCAGGGCGGTCCACCCAGATTGGTGCATGTGTGTGTTGTGTGTGAGTGTTTGTGTGTCTCTGTGGTGACCGCTCTCTCTCTCTCTCTCTTGCTTATGGCTGACATTGTTGCAGTCATTGGATGATGCACTTCTACACTTCTATCAGTCAGTGTCTGCCTGCAGCAGCTGAAACAGATTCTGCTTGTGTCTGTGTTTTTCTCACCTCAAACTCAGATAGACACTAATGTGCATTGTCCTGTAGTTGTGAAATCTGAGCCGACTTTGATGAAATAACGAATTGTGTTGGCTCGCTGTAAAACTGCTCTGCATGATGTTTGGTCTGGATGGTTTTTGAACTTCAGTTAGTGTCAAACATCAAGCTCTTGCTGCCTCAGATGAGACATTGCATAACCACTTCTTGCTGTGTTGGCAAACGAAGGCACAGTCGGCATGCTGGCTATTTGCATTTAATATCAACTTTGCCTTCATCATATTGAGTTTTGTCTTCCACCTTACAGTCTTTCGGTTTATATAATTTATACATGTGTTTAAGTGTAATTTCTCCTGTGTCGCCATAAAACCTCCAGATTGTTCTAGACTCTCTCTGTCACTCGTCTGCCTCTGCAATCACCCTCATTATTTTCTGAGAGAAATACCGACACACTGTATGTTGGTCTTCTGTGTTTCTAATTACTGTCAGAAAAGCACTTATTTTATTCCCTTTTTTGTTCAGACCAATCAAGCTTAATCATTAGTGTTCAAAGTGCATCTTAGTCCACTCCAAAAACACTTCATTAGCAACACCCTCACAATAACATTAGTTGATTGGCCCAAAATGAGACAAAGAAATGGTCACAACAATCAGTCAGAACAAGATGAGGAATTGGTCAGTGATTAGATTTCGCATTTGTGGGGGCAAACATTTTTGCATAGTGGAAAAAAGAAGAAAAAGTAAGTCAAACTGCACTAATATGCAAAAAATACTTCATTACTTTTTTTTTTTTTTTACTGATGTTCAGCAGCTCCATCTATCCTCCCTCTCCCCCTCCATCACTCCGCTGACCTTCTGTCTTTGCAGTAGGACTGCAGTGCAGGCAGCTTCTGTCTCTCTGTCTCAGTCGGACAGACAGAGACACGTACAACTCTGTCGAGCTGGACAGGGCAACTTTTTTTTTTAACCTCCCGTACTGCACCCAGGGTGAGGGTGGGTGGGGGAGAGCAGGGGGACAGTGCAAAGGCAACATCAGGACAGACAAGAGACGACTAATCCTTTTATGTTGCAAAAGCTGAGCTGCAGCTCAACCGGACATGTCTGGCTTCAGAGGATGAACTTTGATGGGAGGAGGCCGAGTCGCAGGATGATTGAAGTGGAGATGGGTGGGGTACATGTGTGTGCGTACATGAGGATCTGTATCACTCAGGTTGTGGGAACATAAATATGTTTATATAGTCACATTGTGGAGACTCCTTATGGGGACAAAACACAGAAAGGGTGAAGTCTTGGGTTCGAGTAAGGTTGGGGAAATTAATGTAAGTGAAAGAATGGAAACACGTGCCTGTGTGTGTGTGTGTGTGTGTGTGCGCGCGCGCGCTCTCTTCTTTGAGGAGCTGACGGATGATGGCCTGACTTCTCCACAGGGGTTTGATTGGTAGTTAACAGATTTCAGACTCTGTTTGACCCTGCTTAGCCCGCAGTCTTAGATCATCACTTTAGATCCATCCAGACAGTCTTCATCTCCTCCGTCTTATTTTCAAAGTGGGACAACAGGGTTTTGAAGTTGTGTAATCAGAATTCGCTGTCATCTAAAGGTCAGTTTGACCCCTTAGTAGGCGAATTTATAGCCATTTGCATCATCAAAACTCCCTTTAACAAAACCTCAAACTCCCCTCCTGCTCACATACTCTTACTGTCTCTTGATAGTAAATAAAACTGTAGAAATACGTCCTTCATAAGCAGAAATGGATTCGAATAAAAATACAGTTTCAGCAGTTTTATAGGATGCATTCATGCATTTAATATAATCTAAAACAGGTGAAAACAAGATGCCTAATCTACTGTATGTGGTTTACAGACGCCACATGACATAGAAGATACAATAAACCTTATCACATGTACAGTATGGAGAGGGATGTAAAAGAGAAAAACAACAAAGTGAAATACAACATCATGCTGATCTGCTCTATGTGAAGGAATAGAGGAAGCCAGAGAAATGATCAAAACTCAAAGGCTGATCTGTCTCTGCTCTGTCTCATGCCAGGCTCCCCTCTTGCCAACCAAATGTTCAGCTTCCCTGGCCTGTAAGTCTGCGCCGACTTTGTGTGGTCATGAACTGGGGAGAGCATCTTTTTTTGGGAGGGGGCCTGAAGAGATGAAGCGAGGGTAGAGTCTCCCTTAATCAAAGTGATTATGAAAACCTAAGTGACCAAGAAACATGGAACAATAATGAAAGATGCCCACATCGACAATGCAGTACTTCTTTACTATCACTAGGAATAGAAATCCACAACATATGTAGTATTTTTGATCATTTCTGTCTGATCTGTCACTGCTCCTTTTATGTCACAACAGGCAAAGATTAAGATGATTTCCAACCTTTTGCTTTGCTTTGATCTATATTTTTCTGCCCTGCAACACATCAGGGACGTCTCATTCAGGCTGTGATCCAAAAGCCAGTCAGTGGCGATGAGATACAGCTGATTGACTAATATGTTGTATATTAGATTACATCAGGTGTGCTCCTCTGATGCCATTAAACTCTGGTGACTCAAATTACCATTCAGAGAGCTGTGACGTTAATCAAATCAGGAAAGCCCAAGAAAGCTACGACTGATCTCCTCATCCTCTTGCTGTCTTTGTTATTTATTTTTGGGAGGTTTCAGTACAAAGCGGCTGTATTTTCTCGGAGTCGTGGCTCGCCTTTGAAGTTGAGCACTTGCCAGCCACTTTGAGTGGCACTCACACTCGGTTCTTTGATGCCTCTAGGTAGTGTGGGAATTAACTATTAACTGAGGCAAGCCTCTCCTCTTTTGGAATCAGCTTACATTCAGCTGACAGTTTGGTTACATTTACGCAGTGGGATTGTTTTTTGGCGTCTTTTAGCTACTGTGGGTATTAAGTTGATGCTCTTCTTTTTATCGACATTAAGACACATTTCCTTTTCCTTTTTTTGCCATAATTGCAATTTTTAAAACTCAGCACAATTCACAGTTATGTTTCGGCACATCAGCATTGAATTTAGAGTGATTAAAGTGTCCATAGATTACCTCTGATCCAATCAGAGTGTATCTTAAAAACAGATGCACGCCTATTGATGGACACATTAACCTTTGGAGGAATCAAACCTGCATATGCCACACAGATTTTCTTTCATTGTCATTGAGAAATTGCAGCTCATTTCTGACTTTTTGTTTAGATAGAAAACTTAAACAGCAATGATGAAAATATATGCAGAGACTTGCTTGCAGAGTAACATTAAGAAAAATTGTGTATAAAATTTTGAATTCCACTCTGATACTGTCACAACCAAAATGTAAAACTTATTTCTAGTAACAATCAAATTTTGTCCTGCATTTGTTTCATATGAAGTTTGAAATGTTCCTTCTGTTGTTGCTCACTATTCCGTTGCAGTGCCATTTAATTTATGAGAAGCAACCTATGTTCATTCTGGCCATAACTAAACTCTTATTCTGCCAGCACATGAGCAGCAGATAAAACGCCCTCCTCAACACCACATTACACCAAACACAATTTCAGGCTTATTCTGGTTGTGTGGGCCGCGTTTGTCGCACTCTCGATAACGCAGGGGGTTCTCTTCGTTTGATCTCACAGCTGTCATGTCTCTCCCTTTATTACTAATTGCATTACCAACTAATCTTACTAACAGGTATGTCTTTGTTGATGTCGTTTTTTTTTTTTTCTTTCGCTGTGCTGCTGCAGTCTCCAACCAAGTGGTACATGAAGCTTGTGCCTGTAAGTCAACTGATCAGTGCTACGCTCTTTCATCTATGTGTGTGTCTCTGTCATCATTTGGACCGTCTCTCCTCCCTTCCTTCCTCCCGCCTCTCTCTGTCTTCACTTCCATCATTTTATCACACGTGTGCGTCAACCTGAGACGTCTCTGTTACATAAACACAGCTCCTCTCTCTCTCTCTCTCTCCCCCCTCCCCTGTTATGATTAACAAGTGTTTCCCTGTACTGCATTCATCTACTTTATTTACTGTATAGCAAAAGAAACTATGAAAATATGTCTGTAATTATTTGCCATTAAGAAAGGAAAAGAGTGTTAATGACATTATAAATCATTCCTCCTTTGTTCTCTACAATCACAGTTTAGTATAAGGTTACCTTTATTAAAATCCATGCTATACAGACATTATGAATACGTGTCTTTGAACTCAGAGTCTCTGGCATACTTCATTGTATTTGCTAATGCAAAGGTCCTTGTCAGTGGAAGCAGACACCCTTGGGGAATCACTGAAGAGGTCCTGTGGGATTAGCCACAAAAAAAAAAAAAATGAAAAAGAAAATTAATTTTATTAGAATTTCATTCCAGAGATTGGATGTCTGGGAACATTTGGCGTGAAATTGTTTCAGTGTCCCTGTGCCAGTTCTCACTGTAGACCCTCTTGTAACATTGTCTCTTCCTACCTCAGACAGTGTGTTTTAATGGAAATTCATATTTATATATTCATAGCACTGGAATGCACTCACACTTACTATAAATGAAAAACTGGCACATTGATATTTTGACAGTTTTTCATTTAGAGTGCAGCTTGTAAACCCTCTGTAATTAAGTTTAAATGTAAATGCTCAACCTGTAGAGAATAATTATTTGTTATCATACCACTGTGACTTACAAAGATTACAACATCTGGAAGAATAATCAGTGAGCCGCCTCAGTTGTATTTCTGCAGCCCTGATATTTACCATGGTGGGTTTTGTTCCCTCTCAGTGGGCTCACTAAGACTGTTTCTTTTCAACAATTAAAACAGCTTACTACACACAGTAAGGCCCCAAAACCATTCAGTTACCTTCATACATAAGTAAAACTAATAAAGCCTTAATGTGTTCTATAGTGTTTCTGCTTTAAAGAGACAATAAAGATACATCATACATCTATTGTGATGGTTGCACCATTATACAGTACTTATTTTGCAGCTGTAATTAATGATTGAAGTCCAGCTCAGTATGAACAGTAGATGTAGGCAGGGTAATGTTGCACAATGCACTTTGGTTTATAGGTATGCGTTTAATGTTCTGCAGGCTCGCTACAGGAAGGAGCAGGCCTCGACCCAGCCGGTTCCCTGGATCCCCCCAGTGGACAACCTGCTGAAAGACAGCACGGACGGCTCGGCCCTGGGCGCTCTGCTGCACTTCTACTGCCCTCAGCTGCTACAGTTGGACAGTAAGGAGCTTACAGATGTGGCCAGTGTACAGTGTGTGGCCTGAAGTAAAAGTTGTGTGTGTTGGTTTGGAGCAGGACATCTGCAGGTCCTGCAACGTAGCACAAGGTGACAATAATTTATCAGCAGGAATTTACGAGCTCTGTGGACAATTAAAGTTTCTGCCTATTAAAACTAAAATGACAAACATCTGTTTTCAGAGCACATTTCAACTATGTGCTAAAATTGCTTATTTTCAAACCAAAAAAGCAAATAGCACAGCAATTAAATCTTTATACACACAATTTTGCAGTGTGGAACAAAAAAAAAAATTGCAAAGATTTTAGATTTTATTTTCAAAGCCTGTAGTTACATCAGTAGTAGTAGTAGTAGTAGTAGTAGTAGTTTTTCACTGAATCAAAGATTAGTCCACTTCAAAAGATGCAACATAATTACATCACATTGCTGATAAAGTGTGTTGATAATGGGCCCAACAAAGACAGACAAACACACACACTCATATACAATACATATACACACAAACACTCAATTGAACTGAAAACATCACAGAGACAAAAGATCAATCACTCGACACTGTTTACTCCTTAAATGTATTAACCCACAGCTCCACCCACAGGTTGCTGACCCACATGTCACGATTGGTCAGTCATTCAGGAACCATTAACACCTCAGCAGTTCCTTCCTAAAAGATCCTCAACACACTGCACTCACCTTTCATCTCGAATAAAACCCCCTGTATTATAACCAGAACCCCTTCAGTCATCAAATTCACGCTGCCGTCACTCTGACCCTGACACCTGATGGCTCTCTCTGCCCTCCCAGATGTGTGTCTGAAGGAGAACATGACGCTGGCTGATCGGCTGTACAACCTGCAGCTCATCCAGGACTTCTGCAAAGACAACCTGAACAGCTGCTGCCACTTCAGTCTGGAGGACATGCTCTACGCCTCCTCCACCATCAAGGTACTGTTCAAACCTGGCTGCATTCAAAGGCTTCCAACATTATATATATACATTACAACTGAAGTAATTTGACTCTCATTTATCCCGCGGTGCTTGTACATTTTTTATCAGTAAACTGCTGAAAGTCTTTGACCAGCAAAATGATAAATCTTGCACAGACTGGGGCCTCTGTTTTATAGTTATTTAATGAGTTGCAGGTATTTTATTATGCTACATGTTGCAGAATAGAAATCTGTGGAGTCACTTGCTGCTTGTGTTGTGATTCTGTTTGGTTGGTGTCCAGAGCTCGGCTAATCGATTGTCCACTCTGAAATTGCTTTTCCAGTTAGCGTGTTATAGTCTTGGAGAAATATCTGTCAGAATGTAAACTGCTGAACTGCTGCCTTGTTGAAACTTAGCCTTTAAAATGTGCCCGCTGTGTGCCAGCAGGAAGAAGACATGCCAACAGTAGACAAGCCACCATCTGAAAAACTGTGACCTCATATGAAATGGCTGTTAACATAAAATTCAAGGAAGTGGTGGCTCTATTTTCAAAAACCTGGAAATCATGTCAGGTCTTAGTTTGCACATTTACAAAACGACATACAAATCAAAATGTCGAGTTACACTTAAGTTAATGATCGTTTCCGTAAACCGATATGAATCCTGCATGTGTTAATTCATCCGTGAGTTTTTCGACAAAAACAGATTAGAAAACCATATGGTGCGGTGTCCAGCGAGAAAGGCTAAATGAAACTGGAGAAACGAGCAGCTCTGTAAGCCAGTGTGGTGAGTCATGCTGTGGAAAAACCATTCAATCCAAACTATCTGTCTTCACCAACCACAAGCCTGGAGAGCTGAACTCACCCTGCTCTCCTAACATGTCTGCGTATGGTTTTTCATTCTCTCCTCACTCTCTCTTTCCTTGTCTTTCTTCATTAATCCTCTTCCTCTTCCTTCTCTTTCGTTCCTCATTTCTTTAACCAATTTCCTTCTCTAACTCGCTCTGCCTGTCTGTCTTTCTTTTCGTCCCTATTGTGTTTCATTCTTACTTCACATGACTTCATGTTTTCTAATTGTCTCTGTTTCCAGATCTTTCTCCATTAGTCATTTTCATTCTTCACTCCTCTTTCCCTTTCTTACAGCTCTGTCCTCCGTTCTGTGTGTGTGTCTGCTGCTGATGTGATATTATTGATTGTAATTTCTTGGTCTATAACTGTGTGATGCTTCTGGAGGGTATCTGTCAGAGAAACAGCTTGGACCTCACTCCCTGCCCTACTTTTCTTTCTTCCTCAGCAGAAGCAAATACAGGTGTATATGTCTGGTGTATGAGCCACCTGAGATTGGCAATAGTCAGAAAGCTGTATTGTTTGCAATATGACAAGCAGAGATGACATAAAAACAGGAAAACAGGAAGAGAGTGCCGTAATACAAAACCCTTCTCTATGATCCTGATTCCAAAAAGTTGGGACGCTGTGTAAAACATAAATTAAACAGACTGTGATCCTTTGATGATCCTTTTGGACATATATTAAATTGAAAACAGTGCAAATACAACATATTTAATGTTTGACCTCATCAGCTTCATTATAAATATCTGCTTATTCTGAATTTGACGGCAGCAATAAAAGACTGTGAAAGTTGTGGACTGATCCAAAAACACCTGTTTGAATCATTCCACAGGTAAGCAGGTTCATTGGTAACAGGTGATAGTATCATGATTGGGTATGAAAGGTTCATCCTGGAAAAGCTTAGTCATTCACAAGCAAGGATGGAGAGAGGCTCAACACTTTGTCAAACACATGATTGTATGAAGGTGATGACTGCATGGAACACTTTATAAAACTGTAAAAACACAGTGCATTTGCAAATGATTATATTCTGTTTTTATTCATGTTTTACAGAGTCCCAACTTTCTTTTGTCCTTCTTCTTGTTCAAAACCAGTATTGTGCTCCAGTGCTTATGCCACATACGGTCTTAAGTTTGAGAAACACATGCTACATTGATGCATTGCATTGGTGTGCATGGCTAATATTATATTTATGTAAAAGGTTTACGTTGGCTCTAAAACATATTGTTCCGGTTGTGTTTTGTAGTTGTGTTCATATATGTATTTTTGTCTGTGCAGAAAGCCTTTTCATCAAACAGCCACAAAGGCCTCTTAAGCCAACAATTCCCACAACATCCCAAAACAGCACCTCCCACTATTCTACCACACAAAAGGCACAATGGCTAAAGACAGAGTGCTACTATTTGTTTGGTGATGTGGTTCAACTTTCTGTCTGTGCTCTGTGGCTTGTGTTATTGCATGTATCCATCTCAGTGTGTTTGTGCCTGAGAGCTACAGAAGCAGTGAAAAGGTTGATGTGCCTGAATGACATTGACTCTGCCTCAGCACGTCCTCCAACGGAGGACTGTTGTTCTCAGCACAGACTGAACACAGGTCACTGAAAGGACAAACATCAGTCGACTGTCTAAACGGATGAAACATCAGCTTTCAAGCCACATTAAACTTAGAAACACGCTGTTTACACTGCAGCTGTAGCAGCGTTTCTATCCTGCTGTTGAGAGCATTTTAGTCACAATAACCAAGTTGAGCTGCTTGCATGGACTTTTTAGGCATTGATAAAAGACTTGGAAATAATCTTTCAGTATATAAATGGAACTGTTTTTTGCTGATATTTATTTAAATATGAAATCACATTTTGTGCTTCCATCTGAAACCGAAAAAAGAGAAAAAGTAGAAGAATTTCACATCATTCAGTTATGAAAAAGAGACCCAGAGTATCAGATGTGAAAATAGAGCAATGCATGAGCGATATTAATTTTTTACTAATATTGTAGTAATATAGATAAAACATTATACATCAGGAATAAAGCACTCATTTTCACATTATCTGCGTCGCACTCCAAGCAGCCCAAAGGTCGCACACATCAACTAAACACACGGCATCAAAAAAGAAATAATTGAGTCTTGTGAACCAGCCAGTAACAGTATTTTGCTGACACTAATTTCACGAGGGATGGAGAAAAAAAATTCCCAGCAGGACAGAGTTATTGCCTGAGAGCAGCCAGAACTGCACACAGAACCAGTTAGATTCAGTAACCTTGACCCAGTTTCCAGGCAGTCACACCCTCAGTGGCTGTTCGCCGTGGCCCGTCATACTAATGGAGGCCTTATTATGGAGATTGAGCAGAGACAGTTAACAGGGAGGGGAAGGCAGAGAGGTGTTGATGTGGAAGAAAATGGAAAGAGAGAGAGAGGAGAGATGAGGACGAGCGATAACGTTTAAACCATTCGAGAGTCTGAAAACGGTGAGAGAGGAGATGGAAGAAACTGAGGGGGGAAGAGAGAGAGAGGGAGACTTAATGATGAGTTTAAACATGTTCATCACTGAAGTGTGCACACAGACAAAACACAGCGGCACACACACCATCATAAATATCACAATTAGCTGAAAGATAGTCAGCGCTCCAACATATGTGATTTAGATTTTCCATTTTAGAACCGAGAACATGAAACTATACAGAGGCCAATTCTTAATTATGGTTGAATCACATGGATGTTTTGCACAAAAATTGACCAAAATGCACCCTTGCATGTGAATTAGGGCTGGAACTAATGGTTATTTTCATTATTGATAAATCTGCTGATTAATCAAATACATTTTCTGAAAAAATTTCTGCACCAAACTAACATTGAAATCCGTTTTTATCCAACCATCTAAAAACAAAAAACTATTCAGCTTACTATCATGTATAAGAAGTAAAAGAGAAACTGGAACGAGGGAACATTGAATAACGATTAAGCAATTATCAAAATAATCAACAAACAGACTCATTGTTTTACCTCTAATGTTAATATGTAACCTGTTAAGTGTGAGATAAAGGTCATTCATTTGACTGACTGACTGAGCGGCATTAATGTGAAGGACATCGGGACACAGTAATGGAAAGAAAGAACCCGGCAAATATACCTCAGCTCTAATGGATTCAGGAGTACAGTCCGACGGAACAGCTGGATGACAAAATGAAACACGTATGACATTTATTTTGTGTCTATAATTTTGCATATAATAACTATTCCAAGCTCTGATCATATAATTCTGGGGTGTTAGCTTCTAGTTGTACAGATCACCCATATTTTCTCCTTGTGTCTCCCTGCTCTGGTCCACTGAAATGACAGCCAGTTTGCTGTCTACCTTCTGCCTGAATCCAAGTGAATACAGCATTAAACATGAGGGTTGGACCGGAGCTGGTGTGGATGTGACACCATAATAGATATTATCACTCCTGCAAAGAAATCGCTCTATATGTGCAGAAAATTAGAATTGAGCATGAAGCCTCACAGCCTGAACATTTGACAGCTGAGTGTGTTCATGCCCACATGCACACACACACACACACACACACACACACACACACACACACACACCAGTCTGTGTGACATCCCATGTGGCTCTTTGTGGCTGAATATATAGAGCACTGCACATAAAACCACCAGTCATAGGGGTCTGTTTGCTTCCCTCTCAACGTACCAAAAGACTTGAGGTGAAAGTCTAGATGAAACACAACATTTTGTCTGCTCGGTGAATCGTTCTGCATTACATCCAGTAGGTCTTTATAAGAGACAATGGATTAGCCTCCAGTACCCAACCCCCAAAGCCAGAGAATACACACATTACTTATGGCCATTCTCTCCTAATGGACACCAGGCCAGTAAATCACGTCAACCCTCTCCCATTTACCGGCTCTTCATTTAATTAATTTACTACACATCTAAATTACCATCTGTGGATCAAAGAAGGAGAAATGAAATTCACCAGCTTTAGGCTTTTGCCAGCGTTTGCTTCTTCTTTACTGGGAGGTTTATAGCAGACATGCTGAGTTTGCCCTAAGGAAAGGCAATTAACACACTTACTGTAATTCATAAGCTGCCTCTCCAAGCTGGCTTTAAGTCCGATGATCATTTGTCATCATTTGGTGTCAGTAATGAAGGATATATGTGCATTTTTTAAGTTTGCAACTGTATTAAAAACAGACTTGGTTCCCTGGTTGATTTAAATATACTGAATTACATTACATTTGAGTCATTAGTTTGAGTGATTTGCAGTCAGTGTTTCTTTAGGTTAGGCCACAGTTCTTAGACCACCAGCAGGTAAAGAGTGCAAGGATCATGTGACGTTGAAGAAATTATTTTATTTTCATTGTCATAATATTGTTCAATCAATATCAATCAATCAATCAATTTTAGCACTGAAATGTAAGCGTTGGTGTCTTTGTGTCTGTGGCCACTTCAGGAATTTGAGCATGGACATTCCTCCGTCTTTAGATTTTCTTTTCTGCTTTTAGTAATGTAATGCATGCCCAGGGTTTTGTGCGGGCAGCTCAGGGCAGCCTGATAAACTTGGCGGTAAATCAAGAGAGTGGGTTTTCCAGATTGGAGTGAGTCTGTCTGTCTGGCTGCAGGACCTAGATCCTTTAATCAACCCTCTGGCCCAATGATTGTTGACATTAATGCCCAGTGAATGCTCAGCGTGTGTTGAGGCCAAGTGTCTTGCTGCGCTGGTTAATATAATTTGTGTGTGTTGTCTTGTCTCTTGCTATGTGCATTTTTATGCGTGCAAACGTTATACATTCTAGTGTAGGTAAATGTTACACCCTTCATGTGTGTGTGTGTGTGCACGTGTAATTCATGCAGGGTGGGCTGTGTGTGCCCATCCCTGTAGAGTGGATTAGCTCCCTCCACCCCCACCTCCCTCAACCCCAAGCTCTCTTCTACTAATCACCAATCAGGTCCCTGTTTTCATCCTGAGAGTGACACACACTCAAATCGCCAAACAAACAGATCTGGCAACACTGCAGACCTGGCAGAGGGAGCAATGCCAGTCAGTGGGGAGATACGGTAGGCGGAGTGGTGGTGCGGCGGTTGGTTGTTTGGGGATCTGTGTGAGTGTGTGTGACTGCTGACTGGTGGTATTAAGCGATAACACTCACACCTGGTGTGTCAGTAGTAGTCAGGAGGACAGATGGGAAGAGAGAAGTCAGGTTGGGCTTTCTGCCACTGATCTCGCCTGGACGGACGACACAGAGATCTCTGTCTCTCTCTGTTTCTTTCTTTTTTTTCTTTCTGGCTCTTTCTTCTTTTTCTGTTCATTTTAACCCATTGAGGATTGCTTCGCATGCTGAGCACACCTAAAGGTAACCAGCAATTTGGTTTTTGTCTAGCTGTTTGTTGATAGACGAGAAAAGAGCTATTTAACTCCAGAGTTGTAAGAAGTTAAAAAGCTGAACATTTTGACTGATTGCTAAAAAAAAAAATCAATCTGTAATAAGCAGCTGTTCAGTTTGCATGTAAAGACGAAAATGTAATATTTCTTTGCTTTACTGTTATCACTTTGGTAACCATGTTCAGTATAGCTTTTGACGCCTAGATTCTGCAACACACCTTTTCACATGTAAGCGGCTCTACGTTTTATTTCATGAGATAAAAATAGGAGTCCAAAAAAATGTAAAATGCTGCAGCAACACCCAAGGGAAGCACTGTTGCAGCTGGTAATTGCCTCTGACCCTCCTTGTGTGCTTTTGGGCTGCAATCAGGGGGCTTAAGAGGTGCATGTATGGTGTGTGTGTGTGATTGCTGATGTGAGTGTGGTAGAGCAAAATATTGCTGATGTGGTGAATCAGGTATCTTTAGAGCTGAGCCATGCACCATTGTCTTTGTCTGGAGACCGTGGACCGAGGGCGGGGAGGGGGCGTGTTTCCTCAAGGTCGTCCCTGCTCCACTGCACTCGTTTTGCATGTGTGCACATTTGCATTTGTAAGTGAGTGCCGGCATGCTCACTGCAACAAACTGCCAATTTTTGACTCATTAAAATGTAGTGTTTGGACTGAATGGATTTTTCTCCAGTGTCAGCCATACTGGTTGGTACACACACATTTTTCATTTGTTATAAGGAAAAAATGTAATACTGAGGGAAATGACTTTGTAAGATGGATATTGTTGCAGTGTCCTCAAGCAGTCTGACCTCCCACTGTACGTTGACCTGAATCAGACATGGACATGGCAGTGGCAAATATCCCTCCAACATTTCTTACTCAGTCTAATTCAGGTTGACTGTTGGATTGCATGCTTGGTGATTGAGAACAGAAAAAAATAACTGACCTCTATTTTACAAAATAGGTTAATGCCTTAATGAGTGAGTCCTCTCTACTACCACAGATACTATTAACTTATTATTATGTAAGTGGAAGAGTAGCTTAACTAACATGTGAAAGCCACAATGTTGGTTACATACTGCAACTCATTTTTGGAAAATTCTTTGCTCAAAAAGATTATGAATATAGATCCTCTTGTAAATTACTACACTGTAGGTTGATCTATGAAGCATCTTTTACTCTCAGATGTACGTCGCTTTGGACAAAAGTGTCTGCTAAATGAAATTGTAGAAATGTAGAATCTTTCCCTTCAGAGGATACTCTGTAAAATGGAGCAAGATTTGTGAATTAATATAAATTATTTATATGCGGACTGGAAGATACAATACTTGTATGGTAATATTTTTTTTAAAACTCACCCCAGGTTCTCTGTAAGGGTCAACAGAGACACCTGCTGGAGAAATAGGTACAATGCTGTTGAATGACAGATTGTACTGTGGATAAAGTGGCAACCGGACACATACAGAATTTGCTCACAGGAACAGATATTTTGAGTGATCATATGTTACCCAATACCATGTTTTTCATCTTTCTCTTGTTTGAATATTTCCACAGAACAACTACCTGGTGTTCATGGCAGAGCTGTTTTGGTGGTTTGAGGTGGTCAAGCCTTCTTTTGTGAAACCACGAATGCTGGACAACGAAGGCACAGGCAAGTCTGACCTTAGGGTAGCATTTGTAGCAGCAATAGCAACTGAAGTTCCATGTGTAAAGTGGAATTATATTGTTATCCATCATTAAAGTAAAGCTAATCATTTGTCAACACAGAGCCCTCATCCTTGTTGAAAAATATACCAGCCATCCCCATCTCCAAAGCAACCAAGAGGAGCTTCATGGAAAGACCCCCAAGTCCTGAAAGACCCAGGTATGCTGGTCCAAATTATGGTATTCAATGAAAAATGTTAATGAAATGAGCAGGATGCAGGATGAGTGGGCAGTTCACAGTTGTGAATGCATGGGACAGATGGAGTCACATAAGATCAGCTTGTAAAAGCAAAATAACATTAGAACTAAAAAAGACAATGAGAGTAAATATTACAAAATGTAACATGTCTGTCATTTTCTCTCCACTTTATTCTCTAGTTTGCCCCTCCGACCCCAGCCTCGAAACTCAGGTAAAAAGAAAAATACTTAAACAAACTTATAGTCTTAGGCATGAATATCTAAGTGTGAATGTTTGTAGGTACAACTTTTGTTTTGATTCTTACTTTACTTACTTGTGTCATCCAGGAGAGATCAAGAGGTCAACTTCAATGTCCTTTGTTGATGGCAACCTCGGCACTTGGCCCAAAGAGAAAAGGTTAGTAATATTGCAGTCATATTCATATGCTGCTCTTTTAAAATACTCCGTCCCCAAGAGAATTAATTAGCCCATGAGGAAGCATATTGTGATGTTGCCCAAACAGACTCTGTCAAATAACCTTCAGAATATAGATAGAAATGCTACTGAAGAGTTAATTATAGTTTCTTTTTTTTGTTTTTCTGTATAGGTCTGGACCTTATGGAGTGTCATTTGACATTCCCTTTGACAAAGAGTATGCTCCTGGCCCTCTTCCCTCCACACGTGGCATGGTTAGGTCTGTCAGCACTGATGATGGTTCTGGCTTCAAGGTCCAACATCTGCCTCGTGGGATGAAGCGTAACCTGTCCTTCCAGCCAGTGAACGGTCAGAGTGTCGGCATTGAGGAGGAGGGCTGCCCAGACAGCCTGGCTGGTATGGAGCCTGACAGGCGAGCATACCCCAACGGACATGGAAGTGTCCTGGCAACAACTCCCTCCATGGAGGAAGCCCTGCAGATTATCCACAGCCCAAGTAGGCCGCCGCTGGAGGGGATCAACAACGGTTTCTTTCTGCACAGTCAGGGCCAAGGGGCTGGTGTTGGGGGCTTAGAGCCACTGTCAGAGTTGGACTCCAAAGGGCCTCTGAGCACCACAGACACCACTGAGGTGGACACTGGCATCCATCTCCGAACAGAAGACATGCTGGATGAGGATTCCTCTCTGAAAGACTGCTCTGTGAACATGGACCTGGATATGGACACGCCAAGCCCCTGCCCGAGCAATCAGAGCAAATCCCCCTCAGGAGTGAAGATGACCAGCTTTGCCGAACAGAAGATGAGGAAGCACAATCCATCAGCACCAGACTCGGGGAGGTGCAGCAGCAGCTCCCTCAAGACCACTCCTGAGGGTTCTGAGTTCGGAATCCCATTATCTGTCTCCTGGGCCCCGACCCCCGAGCACAGCCCCATTCATCAACAAACCACACCAACCCTCACTGCTCAAGCGTCGCCCACACCTGTACAGCTTCCCCCCAACGATCCTGCTCAGGTCATGGCTACCGAGATGGTACAGCTGAGGATGAGGCTGGAGGAAAAACGTAAAGCTATCGAAGCACAGAAGAAGAAAGTAGAGGCTGCTTTTACAAGGCATCGGCAAAAGATGGGTCACTCTGCGTTTCTCAATGTGGTGAAGAGAAAAGGAGATGGGGCCGCCAGTGGAGAGGAAGGAGGAAAGATCGAGGGAGAGGGCAAGGCAGCAAGCACAAGTCCCACCTTCAAATTTGGGAGGAGCAAGGCAGACACACCTGATGGGGCAGAGCAAAGTAGCACTGGCTCCTGTTGGACAAAGTCACCTGGTGCAGGAGAGGAAGGTGGACAAAGTCACACTCAGCTAACCGAGGTAGATCTTACAGAGTACACGCGTTCTATTGAGAAACTGAACCATTCATTAGCCTTCCTTCAGACTGAGATGCAGCGATTGGCTCAGCAGCAGGAAGTGATCATGGCCATGAGGGAGCAACAGCATCAGCAGGCGTGGGTCATCCCTCCTCCACACACAAACCCATCACCACAGAAACACAGTCGAGCCGGAGCTGTCGCACGATCCTCAGGACCCTCTTCTCCTGCTGACTCCCCGCGCTCCACCCACCGTTCTCCAACAAGCATCAAGCGCAAATCTGCCTCCTTTCACTCGCGTAATCCTCGCACCGCTCGTCCCAGTGAGCTAAAGCTGGCCCCTTACAATCGAGTCCTAACTGCCCCACAGTCTGTCGATAGCATCCCCAGACTAAGGCGATTTTCTCCCTGCCAGCCCCTGGCAAGTTCCTTCGTTTACATGGGGGAGAAACCATCGTCTGCCAGTGCCGTGACAGGAGGCTCATATGGAGATAAAAACAAGGAGACAGAGTCCCTCCTCTCCCCAGAGAGAGAGCATGCCAGTATATGTGTAGCCAATTCACCCCCCAGCTCCCCCAACCTGCAGAACAAAAGAGAACAAAAACTCGAGATTCACAGCCAATCCAAGACCACAGACGTGGACACAGATGACCAGAAAGTTCAGAAGTCCGTTGCCGATCTCAAACCTACCATAGAGTCATCATTTCCTGAGGTTCTGGCCCACCCTGTGGTAGAGACCTTCACGGTGACACCCACAGAGATCCCCCCCCAGCCAGAAGCCTCAGGACAAGCCAAGAGCAGCTTGATTGAGGTTCCTCTGTCGGTTGTGAAGCCACTGGAGGATCTGACGCTCGAGGATGGTTTGGAGGTGCAGCAGGGTGATGTGGAAGGCTCGGATTATGAACAGAAGATGTGCCGTGGTTTCTTCTTTAAGGTAGGCATCAAATTACACAAATAACTTTCATCTTCACTTTCATTCATCTCACTATCATCTGTGTGTCAGTATTTCTATTCTGTTTATATTTTGTAGCACTTTCTTGTAGATAAAAAACCCAAATGTGTGATGTACAAGCAAAAGAGTTGAATGAAAATTTATCAGTCGATTTTTCTTAAGTTAAGATCTAAACTGTTTGACGGGAACTGAAGTGTGAAGTCAACAAGTAAACAACTTAGACCGTCAATCATAAAACATCAGAACAAAGAACCAGCAGCATAAATGATCAAAACCACGACAGGCAGAGTCGGGGTCGCAACCATGCGGTGCCACTGGAAAATGTAGTGCTGCAGCTCTTGAAAAAAGCCAATTATATTTGAACCTGAGGCAGCCATGTTTGTTCCTGACATGAGATGACGAATGGTTCAGGAAACATGCTGGCTGAGAACAGCATCATCTTCCCATTTATGGGTTGTAAGATAGCTCGCAAGCTGCAGTCTGGGCTTTGATGTAGGTCATAAAACTGGGGCTGTTGTGAATAATTCAGGCACAGCTGTGGAAATGTGGGGTTGGAGAAGGGTTGAATAGATTGTGAGGGTGGATGCTGAGGGATGAGCAAAGGATGTTCACAGTAAAAAAAAAAAATCTCTTTTCGAAACCAATTCGTACTAAAATTAGCAGCCTGGTGTGCCTATAAGGTTTCCTGTAATCCCATAATGTAAAGAATATGGATGAAAACAGATTAATAAAATCAAATCATGTAAGACCTTTAGAAAGAGCACAGAGGAATGTGCCCTTTATGGCCCAGTACTTCCTATGTACTCTGTTGCCTCTGTAGCCCACTCTCATTTAATTACACACAGGAGCATTAACCTTTCACAGTAACAGCTCAGGTTTTGGATTATCTCATTAAATCATTAAGGATTAGATGAATAAAAAGATTTAAGGAGCATCTCACTCTAATAACACTCAGCTCTGCCTCTTGGTCTGTGTCACAACCCCTGGTTATGCTCAATGAACAGCAGCTACAAAACAGTCAAGTGTCACTGGATTTTCATTCTGCTTTGAATTGACCTCAAACAGTGTGAGGTGATTGATTGTGTTTCCTGTGTGACTCAGGCGGATGGAAAGGCCGAGGAGAACATGGCTCAGAAGAGGGCTGCGCTGTTGGAGAAGAGGATGAGGAGGGAGAAGGAGAGCCAGCAGAAGAAGATGCAGCAGGAGGCCGAGTTAGAGCAGAAGAAGGAAGAAGCTCGGTACGTTGACGCATCTGAAAAATGAGTCATTAACACATTCTCAGAGCACACAGGTATAGGAACACAGTGCTGTGTGCTCGTTTCTATTGTGTCCACCTATAGAAATATGGGACACTCTAAAAGTCACATGATTTTTTTTGTAATTTTCTTTTCATACAAGAAAAGATATTCCTTTATTTGTCCCACAATGGGGAATTTGAATTTAACTAATACTTGTGTCTTTGTTTTTTGGCCTTTATAATCACCTATATTGAACAGACAACTCTTACAGTATTTCTCTGCATTGATTTCCTCCCATCCATCTGTTCAGACTGAAAGCAGAGGAGGAGCGCATCAGGAAAGAGGAAGACAAGGCCCGCAGGGAGTTCATCAAGCAGGAATATCTCAGGAGGAAGCAGCTAAAACTGATGGAGGACATGGACACCGTCATCAAACCCAGACCAGCTGGCGGGGCTAAACAGAGGCGGGGCCGCCCCAAGTCCATCCATCGTGACAGCATGGATTCCCCCAAAACCCCCGTCAGAGCTGCCACAGGTAACCTCAGAGAGGTCACGGTCATCCCATCCGTCCCATCTGTGTCCTGCTGCCACTTTGCTTTGTGCCACTTCACAATGTCTTATTATATATCTTATAATAATATCTATTATCAACAGAATGACTAATTTGACACCAGGTCTATATGACAGAAGAATCAGACATTATAATGCACTTAATAGCTGTTAATTTATATAGATATATTATGCTATTATATTTTAGCCTTATTATATCTTAACAGGAAATAATAACGAGCAACAATGTTTTTGTGTTGTATCTAATGTCTAAGTCTAACAAGCCCAAGATAACACAGTAGAATTTAACCTGATACACTGACAATACTAGCAATGCAATACTAGTGTGTTTTTATGTGTTTTATATGTCAGTGAAATGAAGCATTGTAAAATGTGTAGTAAAACATATTGCATTTATTATAAAGTGTGTTCATATAATATCTGTGTGTATTTCTGGTTGTGGGAGTCAGAACACTGATGCTCTGTGACAGGGTTGGCACAAAACACAGTGGACAGCCTGGTGTCGTTGTTTTCCATGGTGTCGGTGTAACTGTGTCGTGCTGTGCCACATCTCATCTCACATCTAGGTTCACGGCAACGTGTCTTTTCAGTCTCCAGCTTGTCCCTCGCTTCCCTCAACCTGGGAGACAGCGACAGCGTTCACTCCGAGAAGAGATCGCCAAGGTGAGACAGATGTTTTTCACAGGTCTATAACTGCTGGTGTAACATGAAATGCAATGGAATTTGGTGTAGCCTTTTATTTTTAACTTAAACTTTGATGTTGTCAGGGAGGTCTTCACATGATTTCATTCTTTTTGATGTATAACTCTTGGCACCCTGCTGGCAGCCTAATGCTAATATTGGGATTAATTCATCAGTTTAACCTGGTGCATTTGCTCTAAGAATTACCGTCACTAAGCCACTGTAAATGAGGATTAAATCCATGCATAATATATAGAGCAAATGCACACTGAATTACATGGAGCAGAAAATTAGTGCTGCACTGCTCGCTTTACGTTTAATTCTCGATAAAAGACAGATTACAGAGATGTAACAGCAGGTGTTGCCTTAACAGCTGATGAAAAACACCTTCTGTGACATTAATGGTCATGGTGCTGCCAGACATAATTTGATAGGACAAATGTGACCAAAACACTGAATGTGAAACCTGAACATATCTGACAAACCTTTTAACATATTTTTAACATACATAACTAACTGTTCTCCATGTGCAATAATTGGGATATATTCTTTCTTCCCTTTTTTTAAAGCCAAGCTCTCCAGATCTAACTCCAGTCTAACATTTCTCCTGTATTCTTCCTTCTTTTAAAACTTTCTTTCCCACTGTTTACACATGTCAGAAGTGCTAGTTTAGCCTCTGGCAGTCTCTTCTACTTTCTGAGATCTCCTAAACTGAGAAGGAGAAGGTTAGTTTCTGCTTGGCGGTTAAACCTTAAGGTGCCTCACGCTGTCCTGCACCCAGTCCTGCACTAAAACCCTGCCCCCGTGCTGGGTTTTAATAGACTGATCGAGCACTTCAAGGAAAAGCAACGTGTTTCCTTATGATGATCTTCAAAGCACTTGAATAATGCTATGCTTGTAGCTGCATCTCTGCCACAAGACGATCACAACTCTTTTTCCACTTAACCTCTCTGCTGTGCCTTCCTCACCGATTTACACTCTTGCTCTGGCTTTTTCACACCGGAAAAAACATCAGAGTCATGATCAGAGTTGCTGTCAGATTTGAATTTTGTTCTGTTGAACACGCACTGCATAAAACATCCATCTTATCAAGTCATTGAACCCTTTTTGTGTCTTAAAAACTGCCAATAAGGCATTCAAGATTTGATATCTGTTGCAGTGTGAACATGTGAAAATATATGTCATATCCTGTTGCTAAATGACTTGTTAACATGGGCAGTTTACATTCACAAAAAAAGCACCAGGAGCAAGTTTGACTTTAGTTGCTCTCACTGTTCATTTGCCATGCTCACTGATTTTCACATCACAGAGGCAGCATAGTGGATTTTTATTGCAATAGAATTCAAGTGGAATAAGCAGCATATTTTATTGTATTATTATATTGTATATTAAAAAATAGGTTGTACAGAGGGGACACATAATGCAGCTGCAGTCCAGAGAAAGAGCAAGTAAATGCCCAGTGCCGCACAATAATTGATTGACCTCATTCACTGATCTCTAATATGCCAGACTGCTTCACTTCACTGCGCTCACTGCCTGTGCTTGCAAGCTTTGCTACTTCACTCGTTTCTGAAAGGATGTACACCCTGACTCAGAACTGTGTGCTGAAATAGCACACACACTCTCCTCCACAGTAAAGGATAATCTTTGCAAACGTGATGTAGACAGGGTGGGAAAATGACACCGGCCGACTGCTGTTTCATAATGACTGGAAGGATTAATTTTTGGAGATAGCATTTATTTCACAGTATCTTGTTGGCTCGTACAGTAGTTTCCTGCCCTGCCTACAGTACAGTTTGCTGAGTGTTCAGGATTTAATACTCTGCGTGTGTGTTTTCTAGGCCAGATTCTGCAGATGGCTTCCTGTCTCCGAGTCGCTCCAGCAGCAGGAATGGAGAAAAGGACTGGGAAAATGGATCCACAACCTCCTCCGTTACATCAAACACAGAGTACACCGGTAGGACAACTTGGCACATAGCTGTCAATTTCAAGCACTTTTAGTTTGTACTTGATAGTCTGTAGAATAAACATAATGGTGCCAACATAAAGGCAAATGATAACAAGAGCTAAGAATGGAGTCACATAAGAGTCATTTTTCTATCCAGCAGGTGATATTTTAACACTGATGGACAGTCATTTTTTACATTGTAATTTGTATTTGTCCACAGTGAATGTGTAATCTAAATGCTGCATTCATCCTTTTGTCCGTCTTCCCACTTACACATGGATACACTCCCCGTAGAAAAATCCATACATGATTTATCAGAACCGTAAAAATAGGTAGAGAAGTCATTTCTTTGACATAAACTGGAGGAGCTGCCTAATGACGGTCTCACCCTTATGTTCTCTGTTTTCATTCAGGACCAAAGCTTTACAAGGAGCCCAGTGCCAAATCTAACAAGCACATCATCCAGAACGCTCTGGCCCACTGCTGCCTCGCAGGCAAGGTTAATGAGGGGCAAAAGAACAAGATCCTGGAGGTAACAGCGTTAACTTTTTAAGATTCACTTGCAGGTGTCCCAGTGGCGGCATTGATAATGACCACCATGTACATTCAGCACTGTGGATTAAAATCTGTGCAGAAATAAAGGTTTACTTTTTCACAAGAATAGCTCATCAAAGATCAGTAAATACTATTTCAATTGCAAAGAAGAGTAGAAAAACATAAAAGTTTAAGTCACAGGGCAAGCAAGCTTTTAATTACCTAAACCTGTGCTTGTGAGAGTCCAAAAAATGAGTTAAATATTACCAAACATTTGCTTTTCTTTCGCATTCCTTGACCTTCATTCTGTGTCTAATGAGCTTATCTCCCATGACCTTAACAGGAAATGGAGAAATCAGAGGCCAACAACTTCTTGGTTTTGTTCCGAGACGCCGGCTGCCAGTTCCGCTCTCTCTACACTTACTGCCCCGAGACGGAGGAGATCAACAAGCTGGCAGGCATCGGCCCCAAGAGCATTACGCGCAAGATGATCGACGGCCTCTACAAGTACAACTCGGACAAGAAGCAGTTCAGTCAGATACCAGCCAAGACCATGTCGGCCAGCGTGGACGCGGTGACGATCCACAACCACCTCTGGCAAACCAAGAAGCCAGCCACCCCTAAAAAAGTAGTGCCTGCCCAGTCCTAATGGAACTTGATATCCCAAACTTCACCATTTCAAATGGAACATACCCATTTCAATTTGCACTTCACTGTACATATCCATGAAGATTCAAGCACCTGCAATGCCAGTTAGATTGAATGCATATTTGTCTTTTTTTATGTTTGTTCGTTTTTCCTCTCATTGCATTTCCTGTCCTTGTTTTTTCCTACTCACTCGGGACTGGACATGATAGGACTCACAGATTATGAACAACTGGAATGTATGCCACTGTTATAGAAAGATGTAAATGCTTCTCACTTCTGTGTTTTTCGAGAATGTCATGTTTATGAGTCTGTTTATGAAGGCTTATGTGTGAGTGTTGGTTTTGTTTCTAATGTGCCAAACGTCAAAAAAGAGACCGTATGAATGCTGGGACATTTTATTGGGTACACTGAAGCACTGAATGTTTTTAATTCATGTACAGATTGATTTGTGTTTGCATTATCCTGTTGATGTGTGGCCTTATGCGCATTTTGTTTAAGCGTGTGAGTGCAATGAGGTGATTGTAAAACAGCATATACAGATGGGGTTTTTGTATTAGGAAGAACACTTTTTCTTCATGTCTGTTGGTGAAACAGTTTGTATATTAAGGTACGTAAAACTACAAAGGGCCAAAAAACTAATTGCATACAGCTAGTGTTAGCCACACAGTACATGTGTGTTCAGCTCAACAAAGCCAAGCGGTTTCAGCTTTTTCAGAACCCTTTTTGAGAAAGTGATTTTAAAGAATGCAGGACGTTACTCTAGATCACTGGTTCTCAACCTGTGGGTCAGGACATCTGACAATCTGAGTTGTAATGTGCAATGTGTGAAAAAATATATAAGATACAAACATACTGTCATATTTGCAATTGTTGTGTCATATTCCTTTTTTGTAATATACCGAAGTAATTGCAACCTCAAGACATATTACAATAATAAAGTCACATTAGTGAAAATGGGGAAAAAAAGTGAAAATTAAGATCATCCCTTGGGGATTAAAGTTAAGCGTGTTACAAGGAGGCATTGCTTCAGCCAAAAAGGTTGAGAACCAGTGTTGTAGATCACTTTGCTGTTTGTTCACAGTAGATTTGTGAACAAATAAAACAGCTCACTGTTATTTTCTTTTTATTTAGAATTGCTGCCAACAGCAGCATGTAGGATCATTGCAGTATATTATTATAATATACAAATACACTCTCACCCACTGGTATCAGGAATATGACTGAATTCTAAGACACAGTGACACCTAAGAAGTATTTCTCTCTATATCAATATCAGGATTTAAAATTCAATTGTTGTACTAGTAGTTTATGACAGTATGTTAAATTCTTCAGATTCACTCTGGGCCTACTCATCTTAAAAAAGTCTGCACTTATACAATACTCTAAGGCACTCTTGGTAAAAGCATCCACCAAACACCAAATGTAGTAAACATAGTGCATATACAAAGTTTAGATTGTTGATTAGTTAAACATCAAGTGCTCTGCTATTTAAAAAAACAGTCTAACATCACGGCAGGTATTACCCGATTCATTAAAATGGCCACACTGTGTTGTGTCTGTTGCTCTTCTATAACATAAATGTTTACCCAAACTATAATTACATTAAGTGACGCATTAGCAGCATATTTGTCTGTTGCCTTTAGATGCAACATGTCCTAAATAGGTCAGAAATACAATAATTTTGTTAGATTTATGTTGTTTTCCTGTGATTAGGAGAATGAATTTCACAAAACAATGCAAGGCAGAATATGGCAGATCCTTGTTGCTGCATACGGGTAGAGACTTGCCAGAGTTTCATTGGTGTCAGTGTCATGTTCTTTTTTCCACCGAATGTCAAATCAACACCATCTGCAGGTATGATTTCCAAAAAACAACATCTGCTAACATGGTGCTTTGTTTTAAATTGGGGGGATATTTATGACCAAAAGAGAGCATGTACATGTCTTTGAAAATGTAATCTAGTATGACAGAGTGAAGACGTGTTTTCTCTGTTGTTTATTGAAAGGGTTTGTCCACAGAAGCTCTGTCCACCTGCTCTTGGCTGCTTAAGGCCAAGGTAAAGGATTATTTAAACTGTAATGATATTGTACAGTGTGTTCATGTGAGCTCATACCTATTCACTATGATGACCTTGTTTTGTTTGTCAGACGCTGTGCTGTCATTCAACATATTGCTGAACATGTAGTTTCATTTTTGTTTTTGTTTTTTTCTTTTTTGCATTTAATAAAACTAAGCATGGCCTCAGCATTTATGTGGTGTTAATTGTACAACAAAAAAGTCTATTTCAAAGGAGGAAAGGGTCCATCAGTCACCACAGACAAACTGAAAGAAAAGTCATCAGGATCAATATTACTATCGTTTTATTTTTTATTGATTATAGAAATTAGTAAGGAGCTGTTAAGACAGTCTTGGGGTGCCATCTTTCACTATGTAACATTTAAGGAAGCATTAGTCTTAGCATTAGCAAATTCAAAAAAAATTTACGGTGAAAACAGTGGGCCTTAGGGTACACCTTGGGGTACACCTTAGCTGCCTTTGGTGTAGCAGGATATATAACCGAATGTTATAACTGGTCAAAGGTACATTTTAAATGGCAAAGTCAGCTGATCTAAGGTACAGTAGTTCTATTAAATGATCAGCTCCTTATAAAAGTTTGACAATGATCACCACTTTAAATTCATATTATTGAGAAATGTGGAGCATAGTCAAACACAGTAAATATGTAGTTGAATCAGTAGCAAGACTGGATTACCTTATAAGTAAAGCTAGCAACAGAGATCAGGGCCCCCAAACCCTCAGGAGCCCCAAAGGCCTCAGGTTCACTGGAGGTCTTATTGCTGAGTTGTTAATTAAATAAAAGTACTAATACCACACTGTGAAAATACCATGTTACAAGTAAACCTCAGTAAAAGTATGCAAGCATAATGAGGACGATGTATTCACAGTTTAACTTGAACGATCAACCATTAGCTAGATGCTAACATTCAGGCTAAAAATACAATATGTATTAGCATAATTCGCATAAGCTAATGATATTTGCCAAATGCATTGACTGAAGTAGGCAAATATCTGGAGAAAAAAAAGATTAAACCAGTTATTATATTCCTTTTTTTCGTTTTTATTGCTATCACAATTTATTCTAAATCTCGTTCTCCATCAGTTTAAAGTTGCTCGTACCTGTGTTGTAGGTGTAATCACGTGGCATCATCGCCGCAGCTGATTGGCTGTTCGCTGCTGTGTCCGCATGGCAACCGCGACCTGTGTACGAGACGGACGGCGGAAGAGACGCTGACCGGGTTTTAAGCTCCAAACAGCCGCTGTTTATGCCGCTATCTTTGTAGATAACGTTACATTTGTGGACTCCAGACGGACTGGAGCGGCTTTAATGCAGCGTGTTTCCGGCGCAGACTGACAGGTGAGGAGCTGGCGCGGACTCACGGTGGCGTGTTAGCCTGTAGCACCGGTGTAGACCGCACACTAGAGGGGGAATGAATGAGCCTGTTAGCTTCTGTTAGCTTCTGTTGGCTGTGTGCGCTGCGTTGTAAACAGGGCGAACAAGGTGTGTGTGGAGACAGACGAAGTGCTGAGGCTGTCAGGTTTGGGCCGCAGTCACATCCAGGATGGAGCCGGTGGTGTTTCTGTGTGCAGAGGGAGGGGGGCAATTAGGGCGGTGTCAGCGGCTGTCTGCCTCCAGCACACTCACCCGGGGACATCACTGTTCCCTCAGCCTCTTACATATACAGACAGGGTGGATCATGCAAAATGAAAGAGCCCTGTATGTGTTTGTGTAGCAGCCTGTGGGATGTGGTTGTGATTAACCATTTACAGCCCAACCTTTGAGAAGTGCATCCTAAAATGTAGATAATATAGATTGTGCAAAAAGGCCAGTTTAATGATGATGAAAAAATACCACTGTTAAGTAACTATTTAGAAGCACTGGTGCACCAGAGACTCTTGTAGAAGTGTTGAACTAAATGGCATCTAAAGAGTGAGGCTGAGTACACTACACAAGTCCTTGCAGGAATATGTCCTTTGTGTCTAAACCAGTTGGCATCAGTGTGTAGTAGAGGCCTGCATGAGTATTTGTCAGTGTTTACATCATTAACATTGATCTTCTGAACTGTTTGTGCTCCCTATCTTCTCATTTCACACACATTCTCTGTCCACACAGTGACAGATAATGCTGTATATTAAGTGCTGTGTATCGAGAAGTTACAACAACAAATTACTTGCCCACAAGGTCTCTGAAATCTAATAAGAAGCTTTCAAGTAAGGGTTGAATCAGTGGCACCTGGACTCAGTTGTAGATTCTTAAAGAGAGCAGAACTGAAGAAGTGAGATGTCTTCAAGAATCTACAACCAATTCCAGTTGCAGTCGATTCAACCCTTACTTGAATACCATGACCTGGATGACTGAGAACTTTCATAGACGTCATAAGTAACTTGTGTTTTTACCTTTTACACAATTTGCCAGCAGAGCGTCTCAAAAAACATAGAGTTAGAAAACCATAGACTTTGGGTCAGGCCTGATTTGAAAATGATTGTCTTCAAGCTAGAATTATGACACTAAACTAAATACTGACAGGATATTTGTTGGTTTAACAAATTAGTTTGGCATTTGCTTTTGGCCGTAGAATTAAGTAATTTAAAGAAACTATGTCACATTTCTCCAAAATTGTTGATATGAACAGTAATATTAGACTGAAATCCTTTTAAATCAGGTTATGAACAATAAGCATTTTTCTTTTCTGATGCAACGTCATCAGCATGTCCATCTCCTCTTCCTTCTTGTCTGTGCTCCAGCCAGCTGTTAGCTGCCACCACAAATCTGTAATCATGACGGCAGAGGAGACAATCGGCATCAAGGAGGCAGAGGTGATCAAGGTGATACTGGACTTCCTGAACTCCAGGAAGCTGCACATCAGCATGCTGGCCTTAGAGAAGGAGAGCGGCGTCATTAACGGACTCTACTCTGATGACATGCTCTTCCTCAGGTATGACTGGACAGCAGACTCATATGTCAGGTAGAAGACTATTGTGTCCTAAAATTGAAGATTAGACATATTAATTTGTTTCAGACACAATGTGTTTGTTAGGATTTGGGTTTATACATGTCTCAATCTACACAGATGCACGTTTCTACCGTTTCTACCGTTGTTTTTATGCCTCCGTGCTAGTGACAGCCATAGCTGGAGGCATTATATTTTCAAGGCGTCTGTCCAACAAGTTGTTGGCCATAACTGAAGAATTCATATTCTAATTATGACAAAATTTCAATATAGGATGAAATAATGAATTTATTAAATTTTATATCCAAAAGGTCAAAGGTCGACTTCACTGTGACATCATAATGTTCTCCAAAACCACTGGCCATAACTCAGGATCAGAGGTGGTCAGATCCTGAACTGGTGACACTAATCTTGGGTACCCACCTTGAAAGTGTGACAATTGGAAATATGTGCTGTAAATATCTGTGCTGGGTTGAAGGTGTGTGTGACATATCCATGTTTTAGTATTTGTAGCTTCATTCATATTCCACCACCAACTCATTGCTTTTGCTGATATCGAACTTCAGGTGATCCATGTGATGAAAGTTTCCACCTGTACTCCTCCTTCTCACTGGAATCATACATATTAATATAGTGAGAATTTCACATAGAAAACACTGAAAAGCTTTTATTAAATTCCTCCAAAGTCTTTACTACATGCTGTGTATTAAATGAGTCTGGACAGACATGGCTGTAAACTGCAACTTCACTGTAGAGGGAAGCAAATGCAAGACTAATCTTATCTTACATCGCTTTTGACAGGCCTGTCATTGTTCTCTTATTTCTGATAGTTGATGTTGACTGTATCACTTCGATGCAAACATGGTTTTCAGAGGCCTCCTTAATTCTTTATTTGCTGCTTTCAACAGGCAGCTCATTCTGGACGGCCAGTGGGAGGAGGTGATGCAGTTCATTCAACCTCTAGAAGGAATGGAGAAGTTTGACAAGAAAAGGTGAGAAACACAATGTGGGGGATTATTCGACCCTGACATCATTTAACCCTTTACTGACCATAGCTGTCACTTGTAGGACATCTTTAAGGGGTGGCTTTTTGAGGAACAGCCAGAATGGTTTTGATTTATTGTTCAGGCAGCTTTTTTGAGTTAGAGTTGACAGCTGCCAAATTGTCTTGAGTACAGTCGTTTAAATGTTACATGATGTTTTATCATTTCATGTCCTATACAATCTTTATCTTAATACTGAGTTTTCTGTTTCCAGGTTCCGCTACATCGTTATGAAGCAAAAGTTTCTGGAAGCTCTGTGTGTAAATAACGCTATGTCTGCTGCTGAAGACCCTCAGAATGTATGTACATATTTAAGTAGAGAATTAGTATGAGAGTTGGAAATTTGAAAATAGTCTGACTAAATAAGATGCACAAATGGCAACCTAATATCTGCTCCAATTGTTCTTCTCATTGGTCAGTAGAAAAATGAGATGATAAAGCTGTATGAACATATGAAGCTTCTTCTAAACCCTCTTAAAATATTCGGCTATCCAAGGGCACATGAATTCAACCCAAGTAAATAAAACTGACAGCAGCTTGTTAAGCCAGTATGAAGCAGGTTTCACAGTAGATTTTACTGGCTGCCATCCTTAAGGCCTTTTGAACATTATCTATTTTTGCTACATTTTTTTTGAATGACTAAAATCCTCTTTGATCATAAAACACATACAAGTGGGTTTCTACAAAAACAGATTTCAAATTCAGAAAAAGCAATTGTAACAACCACGTGCTGACTTGACCTCTCTGAATGTCCTGTCCTCTAAAGCTGGAGCTCACCATGCAGGAGGCCGTCAAATGCCTCCACAGTCTTGAGGAGTACTGCCCGACCAAGGAGGACTACAGTAAGCTGTGCCTCCTCCTCACCCTGCCACGCCTCACCCATCACGCAGAGTTCAAAGACTGGAACCCGAGCACAGCACGTGTCCACTGCTTCGAGGAGGCCTGCGCTATGGTAGCTGAGTTCATCCCTGCGGACAGGAAGCTGAGCGAGGCAGGCTTCAGGGCGAGCAGAAACCGCCTCTTCCAGCTGCTCATCAAAGGGATCCTTTACGAGTGCTGTGTCGAGTTCTGTCAGGTAATGGGATACCTGGAAAAAAAGATTTACTAGATAACTTCAGGGGCTGTTCGAACCTAATGCTGCCTCTCAAAATCTGTCGGGATACTCGAAAATCCATGAAAAGCTTTGCCCCGTGCGGTTTTAACTTATTTGTGTCATCTGATAATATCTTAAGTGCATATTAGATCCTTTTTGGATCTAATATTAAGTGTCTTAGTTCTGATTGCACTCTTTCATTTATTTCAGACTCATGAAAGCTTACACACAAACTCAACAATTTCAGTCAGGGCCAATTTTCAAACCCCCCATTTCTGTTTTCTAGAGTAAAGCCACTGGTGAGGAGATCACAGAGAGTGAGGTCTTGCTCGGTGTGGATTTGCTTTGCGGGAATGGCTGTGATGAACTGGACTTGTCGCTGCTGTCCTGGCTGCAGAACCTCTCTTCAGGAGCCTTCTCCTGCGCCTTCCAGCAAAAGACCCTCAACATCCACGTGGACCGCCTGGTGAAGCCCAGCAAGGCCGGCCACGCCGACCTCCTCACTCCGTTAATCAACCGCCTGTCCCCTTGCCCTACCTCACCTTTCCGCCAGAGGCCTCATTCAGCGGACACCTACATGTCCAGATCCCTTAACCCGGCTTTGGACGGCCTGTCCCACGGCCTGGCAGCCCAGGACAAAAGAGGCATGGAGGCCAACATGAAGTCTGCCCTTAGTCGGAGCCTAGTGGAGAATAATGTGCATCAGCAGGAGGATTCGCCTGAAAGGTAAATAGAGTCAGAGCTTGAGCACAGCAGGGGCAAATGATTTTTGGTGTTACTTATAAGCGCTTGGGGGATCAGATGGGTGGAGTTTAACTAACAATACATTTGCTTTCCAAAATTATAACATTATTATGTGTCACTGCAAAACAAATTTTTCTCTGTAGCATAAACACATTATTGTATTCTAGAAGTATTCTGTGAGATATTTTACTGTTGCGCTGCTACTTTCTGACAATCATTTATGTTTCAAAAATCTCTTCTTGAAACACTTTAGAAAAAAAAATTCTGATTTGCAATTTACCAGGTGTTCAAGCTTCAGTTCAGTGAGTCAAATCCAATCAAAAGAGACCCTATATATAATATAATGATTTCATACTCAGTTATACTCAGACACATAAAAATACATCTTAAAAAGTCATTTATTTAGCAATCACCTGTATTAGTTTGACTATTACAGGAGAACAACATCCTAACTTGCTCTTGAGACTATTCTGTTGAAATTCGCACCATTTAAAATTGATGTAATTTTTTTCAATCTTTCCTTACTTAGCAAACATTCTCCTGTGCGTGGGGAACCTTAGGTATTAAACCCAGTAGTAGATCTTGTTACATGACACAATCCGTAGTTCCATTAATCCCATTAGCCCTGCTTTAACAGAGACCTACTGCCTTGTCTGTCAACTCCTACAGTGCTCCACAAAGCATATTAAACTCCAGCTGTGTGTTGATGGATGCAATATAATCTAGAACCTTCAACTAATGACCCATTACTGAAAATTATAATACTGAGTCTTATAATAAATTAAAATTATGTTTCCTTATGAAAACTCAGACACTACAGACTGAAGAGGACTAAAGAGCAGGTTTTAGGGCTTAAAAAGAGTTTCCTTGGCCCACGGGTTATTGCTGCTGCAGACTCATTTTCTCTGCTCTTGATTGAGCACAGAGAGCAATGATTGCAAGCAAAAATACCCCTTCCACATTAAACCTCCCCCATCAAGGAACCTAAAAAAACTGTTTGCTCAATTTGTGTGATGAAAACACTGAGAAAGTAAGGAAAGATGTGTTTGAAGTACATTAGATCATCAGAGGTGAGCTGACAGGTTTGCTTTACCAGGTTACAGAAAATAAAGTGTCACACCACTAAGTGACAGGTGGAGACAGGCATCAAATAAAAAAAACACTGCTGTAAACTGAGAAGTTTGTCAGACTGTTGAATGCTGCCAGGTTCTCCCTGGCTCCACCTGCTGGACACACTGCAGGCTGCACAACCGGTACAAAGTGAAATCACTAAGATAAGATGAGATATACCTTTATTCCTCCCACAGTGGGGAAATTTACATAATGCATTTACACAGTACAATCTATAATAAAAATCAAGAGGTTGCTGTCCTTAACAGGATTTTGTCTTAGTATAGTATCCGCGTTTATACACGATTACCAGGAATCAAATATGCAATTTGTAATAATACAAATATAAACACAATTTTCAAGTCTCATAATTTTCACATCTCATTTTATTGAAGTGCTCTGGATCCTGACCATGCTACTGTTGTTCACTAATAAATAAAGACTTAGACTTTATACTAGGGATGAGCGAGTACACCACAATCTGTATCTGTATCTGTTTAACCATCTATATTATCTGTATCTGTATCCGTATTCGGAGTGGGCGGTGCCTAAACCGGAAGTGGGCGCGAAAATGGGTGGGGCTTAAATGGTACATTATTTTAAGTCTGAAATTGATATGGATTGATCAGAAGTTGCTAATCTACTGTATTCAAAGCCTATATACAGTATATCTCAATAATATTTATAATATTATTTTCATCAACTGCAGAGAGAAAGTGTCAGGTACTGCATGCAGCCACATACAATAAAAATATTAATATAGGCTACTTTGTGTGTTCAGCTATATGTGTGTATGTGTATGGTCTGTAAGACTGTTTATTTTTTAATGATCTGTGTGAACTTCATGATTCATGCAAACATCCAGTGATGGCAAACAGGGAAATAATATGTCAGCCTTGTTCACTGTATTCTTCTCAAAAGCACTGCGTTAAGTACGTGCAAAGTTTTTCAAATGACTTCATATCACCAGCCAAACTAAGAGCAAGCAGACGGTTAAAAAAAAAAAAAAAAACGACCGGAGCGGAGGCACTGACCGACGCGACGCGAGCCGTTTTCAGCTCTGTCTTATTAAATGGACCGCGTCTGTTACGAGAGATGTGCAGAGACGTGTCTGTGTAGGGAGGGGTGGGCGCTGTGTGTGACTGGCCAATCACAGAGTGTGAAGACAGTCAGTTACACAATGAGGATTTCCCTTCAGCAGCACGGATATTGACGGATTTTACTCGTATCATAATCGTATTCGTCAAAAATGCTTTATCCATAACTGATACTCGTCTGGAAAGAGTATCCGGCTCATCCCTACTTTATATGTTACGTTATAAAATTAGTTGCCTTCATTAACATAATATTCTATCCTTTTGCTACATACAGAATAATCCTTGAGTCGTTAATACATGAACTGTTCAGCTTGCATTGTATTGTTTTACTGTACTTCCTACTTCAACTGACATGAATTTGAATTCAAAAAGTGGTGAATTGACATGTATATTTTCCTGATTATAGGAAGCACCCACAAGGGCTGGATGGACCCAACACCACACGCACACCTCTGACCCCTGGAAAAGATGGTGGGCCACCCTGCAGCACGGAAACAAATGAGGTAATATGAACTGAACACTATAACAAGTGGCTTGTTGTATGTGAGTTGTGGCACATTATAGACCTTACAAAGATCAGTGATGAGCTCATTTCAGAAGCGGAGGAATGGAGTGTCTCACCTTTGGCTGCTCAGGCTGAATTGGTTTCATGACTCGTAAAAAGGAATGGCCACGGTTGTCTGTCTGGTCACTTGAGTCAAAGTCAAAGTGAGATTTTCAGTCTGTCTTCCCTCCACAGTCATTACTCTAGATTTAAGAGATTTAGAATAGATTCCCCCTGAACCTCTGAACCACCTCGTCTCCACATTTCCACTGCCTCATAAATCCTTCCCCAATTCTCTACCACAAATGTCCAGCGGGGCACTAGCGCCCTCCTGCCCCCTGTCTAAGTGAAGAGGGTGGAGGTCATGGACACTGGAGGCAGATAATCTGGTTTGATGTGCGGTCACACCCAAGATGGCCCGCTGCCTCCATCATCGCTCATCTTTATGCATCCCAGGTCCCATCTAGAGGAGCACAGTAGCTTGAGATTGGATTTTTGTGTGTGTGTGTGAAAAGTGGTGAGATAGATGAAGGGGAATATACTGTAGACCCGCTGGATATAATGAGGTCCTTGAAAACTTTTTATGGGATGGATGATGGAGGACGAGGCCTTGAGAGTTGAAGAGTTGTCAGCAGTGGCTCTTGGGAGAGAGTTTGTCTATTATAATCCAGTGTGTGTGCTCTTTCATGTGTGTGTAGGGGCAGTGTGTGTAGAGTCTGTGATTGCTCCTGCTAGATGTTGTTGACTAACTTAAAAAAATAGCTGAACTTGAAGGCCCTGATCTTCAGCTTTTACCAAATCCAACAGGACGAGGGACTCATGAACTCTCTGGTTACAGAAGCTTTCTGCTTCACCAAAAACACCTCTCTCACCTGGCATGGTCCCTCTGTCATCACTGAGCTGGTCCTGTTTCTGATTCTGATTCTGATTCAGGCTTGGAGCAAAAGCCAATTAAATGCTATACAGATAAAGATTATTATTATTAGAATGAGCGCTGCCACATGTTGAAGCAGAGATCCCTCAAAAGCAAATTATTAATATTTTGTCATTCAGGTTACAGGACCTGTCCAGGTAACACAATTCTTGTCAGAATTTTGCTTTGTTTTTTACATCTCTCGTGTGTATGTGTGTTTGTCCAGAGTGTGGACTCCTCGGAGCACATCCAGGAGTATTACAGGCAGCGTCTCCGCGTGCAGCAGCATCTGGAGCAGAAGCAGCAACAGAGACAGCTTTATCAGCAGATGCTGCTGGAGGGAGGGGTGAAGCCGCTGGATGGAGCCCAAAACAACCTCACCGAGACCTTCCTCAGCAGGTGAGGAAGTCAGATTGTTGTTTATGTTGTATTTAATTGGTGGAACACAACCCTCGTGCTGCCTTGATGAGACAAAGAGATCTTGTTTTTGTCCAGGTCCATTCAGAAGTTGGAGGAGATGAATGTGGGCATTGACCACAGAGGAGATGAGGTGATGACACAACTGGGCCAGCAGTGGAATGGACTGGTGGGGAACACTAGCTCCTCCAGTCCCAGAACCACCAACGCTCGCCACACCCCAGACACCGGGCCGCCGAGGGACAAGCCAGGTGGGAGGGTCAGCAGCACTCCGTTAAAGACCGGGAACCACGGCTTGCCTTGCCTCAGCGAGTCCCCAGTTCCTGCCAGTCAGAGGTAAGAGCCTGCAGTGTCTGGTCCTGTCATTTCCGAGATATAAACTCTCAATTTTTGATCGGAAAAAATGTAAAAAAAAAAAAAAAAAAAAAAAAAAAATTCTATCAAAATCTTGCTTTAGTGATTTGATTGTCAAACTCTTCAGGAAAAAATGCTAACAGTTCATTTTGATTTAAAATTGATTAGTAAGCAGATAACTTCACTATTAATTATGAAATAACAGTGTACAAAATATATTATATTGGTATAGAATGAATTGACGTTTCTAGCTATGTATGCACATGTGTTTTTATTATCAGTGCTGAGAGGATCAGAGGGTCTTGTTCCATAGTCCAAGATGATTCTGGCTGCTCTGCGACTCGAAGCTCTCAAGAGGTGAAACCAACTGCTAACACACATTTCACATATTATTTGAGATTACTTTCTGATATAATTTCAGTGTTAGTAGATCCATTCTGTGTTCTATCATGTCCTATGTTGTCTTGCTTTAAAGTTAAAACATTTAAAGACCTGTTTTGTAAAGGTTTGCCTGAAGAGTATTTGTGTTTTTAAAAAAAATGAATGCTGATGTAAATATTGAGGTTTATTTTTTTGATCTTGTACAGCCGGCAAAGTCCAAAACACAGTTTGTTAAAGTCAACCAGCTGGAGGACACACAGGCGGTGCGTGCAGTGGCCTTCCATCCGTCTGGAGCTCTCTATGCTGTCGGCTCCAACTCCAAAACCCTCAGAGTCTGTGCCTACCCAGAAACACTCACCCCCAGGTAGGAATCGTTCACAGACAACTACAGATCCAAACAATAAGATATTCTTACAAGATGATAGATCATTTATGTGCTGGAAAAATAAATGATCATTCCTTAGAAAATGTTACTATGTACGGAAGCCTTAAAGGGCCATGGTTCAGCTTAATTTTTTTCGCTCCGTTTTCTCGTTATAACAAGATAATTCTCCTCAGTTTTCTCGTTAGAACGAGATAATCTTGTCATTATCACACGATAACAAAACACGTTATGACAAAATTATCTCGTTATAACAAGAAAACGATTTTGTTTTAACAAATTAATTTTCACACCACTGACTGACGCCAGGCCTGGACGTGCTCTACTGCAGCTGCACTCTCTAATGAGGTAAGTTAAGCCCGTTCATGTGTTGGTTTGTACTTTTGCAAGTCTGCGGATACAACTTATCGTCCTATCGAACAGTAAGTGGTTAGGGTTTCGCTTTCTACCACGCCGGAAAATTAACAATTTTGTTTTTCTCGTTATAACGAGTTAATTTTGTTGTTATCACAACATAACGGATTTTGTTATCACATGATAAAAAAACAAAAAATTAGACAAAAATTATCTCATTATAATGAGAAAACGGAGGAGATTTATCTCAATATAACAAGAAAACGGAGGAGAATTATCTTGTTATAACGAGAAAATGGAGCGAAAAAAATTAGGTTGAACCATGGCCCTTTAGTGCTTCCGTAACTATGGTATTGTTCAAGCACAGAAAACATAACAGGCCAAGTGTTTCAACCTAACGTATGGTGGCAGTTCGGGGGTTAATGTAAATGTTTGGTCAGGTTTGTAGTTTGCATGTTACTTTAGAAAGTCTGAAGTACCAATTTTATGTTTCTAAGAACTCATGAAGACACATATGCTGCATTTAGCATTTTCTGAGAAGTAGCAACAAACATATTTTTACACAAATCAGACTGGTGGCTTTATCGATTTTCTGAGCTTGGCCAGACTACATCCATTCTTGACCAAAGAAACGCACATAAAAAAGGCAATGGTCAAAACATTTACAGTAAATCAAGCTTGTCATTTTTCCCACAAATATTACGTAACATTTTAGAATTCACGTCTGTCTGTCTTGGTTTATTCAGTGGTTCTGGTGCAGTCAAGCAGCCGGCGGTGCGCTTCAGGAGGAACAAACACCACAAGGGCTCAATCTACTGTGTAGCCTGGAGCCACTGTGGACAACTGTTGGCCACTGGCTCCAATGATAAATATGTCAAAGTCCTGCCTTTCAATGCAGACAGCTGCAATGCCACAGGTACTCTTTTATGTGTATCAATTATTTTATGTCCATCTTCCTTGTTTGAATGATCACATATGAGCATTTTTCTACCTCTGAATAAGGATCCAGTGATTTAGTCAAATTTAACTGTACTTCAAAAAATGCAGAACAAGTAAAATAAAGTTTCGATAAGTCAGTAATTCATTCAATCCAATACTGAGGTAACTGTGTTTCCATTTCCCATGTGCACCTCTGATTCAGGCCCAGATCTGGAGTTCAGCATGCATGACGGTACCATCAGGGACCTGGCCTTCATGGAGGGCCCTGAGAGTGGAGGATCCATCTTGATCAGCGCCGGGGCAGGAGACTGCAACATCTACACGACAGACTGTCAGAGAGGACAGGGCCTCCACGCCCTGAGCGGACACACCGGTACATTAGCAACAGCTCATCCACAGCATTTGTGAAAGAAACGGTCAAGAGGAAACTCAAGGGTTTTGAAATCAGTTTGCAGAGCTCATAGATCATCTACACAAATATTAGTTTTAGGATAATCATTTCAAAATTGTTCATGACAACCATGACAACCAAACCAATGAACTCTTAGGGACAGTACTACAAGATAGTTAGGGATTATAGCCACAACAAGTTAAAAATGAAGCATGTACAGTACTTAGTATTTCACCATTTTGTTTGAACAGGTCACATTCTGACTCTGTACACATGGGGAGGGTGGATGATCGCTTCTGGCTCCCAGGACAAGACGGTCCGGTTCTGGGACCTACGGGTGCCCAGCTGTGTCCGGGTGGTTGGTACAACTCTGCACGGTTCAGGTGAGTTGCATCATTATTATAGTGGATTCAGCTGCAGATCACTTGTACGATACTGTTACAGGTTAATG
Organism: Centropyge bicolor; assembly: GCA_037975185.1. Classification (NCBI taxonomy): domain Eukaryota; kingdom Metazoa; phylum Chordata; class Actinopteri; family Pomacanthidae; genus Centropyge; species Centropyge bicolor. The sequence continues at coordinate 8,950,249 of JBBMOC010000008.1, forward strand.
TGGTATTATAGTCCTCAATGAGAAAAAAATCCTTCTTCTTTTGTTGTTGAGTTAAAAATCAGAACATAAGGAGGCAGAGTTTAAGATGTGGCCAATCATTGCACACACCTCACGTATGCCCATTCTGTGTCCATCAGGAAGTGCAGTTGCTTCAGTGGCGGTGGATCCCAGTGGCCGCCTGCTGGCCACAGGTCAGGAGGACAGTACCTGCATGTTGTACGACATCAGAGGGGGCCGCATAGTGCAGACATATCGCCCCCACAGCAGTGACATTCGCTCTGTGCGCTTCTCCCCTGGAGCCCATCATCTCCTCACCGGCTCTTACGACAACAAAATCATCATCAGTGACCTTCAAGGTAGCAACACTACAAAATGACTTCAAGCACTGTACAGCAATACATATACTGCACACAAAAGGGTTAAAGAAGATCAATCCTCTAAATTACATTTTTTATTATAAAATCAAATTTGTAAAGGTTAAACTTCAAGAGTACAAATATAAATGTGTTTTTAATTAAAAATAGTGCCTACAGTTACAAGACAACAGTGTATTTTTTCCAGTTCATGAGAAATGTTGCCCATGACTGAGTTACAGACTCACATATATTGGATCATTTGGTCACCAGTGCCGTCAGTGTCTGGTGTTTGTTGCTCCTGTGTGATGCTTTGTCTTTTCTCTGACCCCAGGTGACCTAACAAAGCCCCTCCCTCAGACAGTGGCAGGGGAGCACTGGGACAAGGTGATCCAGTGCAGGTGGCACCCCCATGACCGGACCTTCCTCTCCTCCTCTGCAGACCGAACTGTCGTCCTCTGGGCACCGGGCCCCGGCTCTAATCATTAGAGAAACACAGGTTAACGAGAGCAGCAGCAGGAAGCACAAGAACACAGTGTCCGCGTACATCCCAGCATGGGATCACTGCTGCAGGGTGTGTGTATGTGTGTGTGTGTTTGTGTGCATACATAGCGTGAGCATCAAGCTGTTAATGTGCTGCTCAGTTTAGAGTTACCTGTGTGTGTATACATTGTGTGACAGATACGCTTTTGAGGTCACTTTAAAGATGACAGTCCTGGTTGTTTGTGTGTGTGTTTGCATACTAGTGTATATGTCTTTGTGAGCGTGTGTGTGTGAAAGCAAACTCAGCATTCTGAAAATATGTGTTTGTATTTGGCTTTGCAGTTTTAGCGTAATTAAAGTCAAACAAAATAAAGGAAACTTATACAAACATTTGGCAAACGAGAAGAGGAAACATGGAATCTTAATGTTAATGTTTCTATTCAGAATTCATGTGAGGTTCAGTACCTGTTTAGGGTGTTTCTGCTTTTTGCTTTTGTAAGTAGAGCTTAAAGAATAACCCTACAAAGATATAGTTAGAATATAGAGATGACTGATAATACCTGTATTGAAAGGCATGAATAAGTTCACTGCAAGCCCACCTTCACTTTAGTTTAGTTCCCTTGTCACAATGCCAAACTACATTTTAGTCAGTTATAGTCAGGACTTGGCACAAAACGTGAAAGTCACTTTAAAAGGGATGTTGGTGCAACATAAAGCAGCAGCTGTTTCTGTAGCTTCTATAGGAAGCAGTGAGCTGGACTCTTCATGTTGTGGAAAGAAGCCATGTTTGGTTATGCATATCATAATGTGCCTTTTTGTAACATTTGTAGATTTTTGGATGAGTGGATTGAATGAGATATGTATTTATTTATTTGCAGCTTTACTTTTGTATTTTCTCATATGCCTCATCATATCATCACCTTCAGTTCTTGTAATGTCACTGTAATTTAGAAAATGATCACTCATTGGCGTTTGTGCACATTTGTATAAATGGCCAAATTGTTTTTCTTCACGTCTGTTACTATTTGAAAAAGTGAGAGTCATTAGAGCTTTACACAAATGTTGAAAACACAGTATGATCAGATTTGGGATTTGTAAATGTGTCTCTCACAGAAAGTGTGATTTAACTGTTGTGGTCCAAACTAAATGTATAAATTGCAACACAAGCATAAGTAACATTTGAAACATTTGATGCACAAGTTGGCGACTAATAAGCAGATTCAGGGTCATATGAGCATGAGCACAGTAAAGCAAAGAATGGTGCACTCACATCACATTGATAATGATTGATATAGTAGTTGCCCCCAAAATTACCCAAATGTATGAAACAAAGATAAATAGTATCATAAGGAATTTTAGTAAAGGGAATGTTTTTTTCCAACAGTCAGGCTCAGAATGACAGAATCTCCTTTACAAAATGACCAAAGAAAGGACAAAGTCAAGACGATGTTAATGAGTCACGAGCACTGCTTTCACAATGTGTGATGACAAATTTGGTCACATCTTTAACTTTAACAAATAAGGAGCTTCTCTTCATTTTTACTGAGCACATGTGCAGAAACATTTTGGATGTAAGAGAGAAAAGAATGTACGTCACATGTTATCCTAATATGCATCATATTTTACTTTATCTGTGGTTCACTATATGGCATAGTCGTGTCATTTAAAACGTGTGTAGTTTTAAACAACGTTTGCGCACACAAATGTGTAATGATGGAACCGACGGTCTTCAAACTGTTAAAACAGTCTAATAGTGGCTGTCTAATATCACATGTTCTTGCTTTTAAGCAAATGAAGGATTTTTTTTATTTGAACAATTGAACACTGAGCTGTAACTGACTGAATAAAGATACAAAGTGCCATCACATATGTGTGTGTTGTTTGCCAAATAGAATGCCCAAATGTGTTTCTTATTTCTGTATTTAGTATCAGTGTTTGCTTAAAAAGCATGTGAGGGCCACGCACGCACGCACGCGCACACACACACACACACACCTCTGCATGCACACAGGTACAGTAGGTGCCAGATGCACACAACTGCATCAATTGCATATAGAAGTGGACTGAGAAGAAGTCAGGCAGTACACAAAGAGATAGACAAAGTGCAAGAGGTGAGAGAGGCTGACAGAGGGATGGAGGTAACTGCAGAGAAGAGAGCAAGGGGGGGGATTTACCATAACTCACATGCTGCACTCGATCATTCCCTCTTTTGTGAGGTGGACAATGAGAGCCAGGGGTACAGGGCTTAAAAAGGATAGGCACACTGTTACAACCAGCAACCCTGGAGAGACATCGGCCAAACCAGAGGTACCCGGAAAAAAACTTGGACTTACATGGAATCTGTTTTTGCGCTGTTTCTGGGAAGATGCTGCTTTCTTTGAGGGCTTTATAGGCAAAAATCTGTTTGGGGAACAAGAAAGAAGAGATGAAGTTTGGAGACCTCTGTCTGGGGAGATGATCTTCACAGCTAACAAACTGGGCCTGTGATGTTTGTTCGTGTTGCTTGACTAAAAGGATCAGTGTCGTGAGACATATTTAGGATTCATATGATGTGTATCTAATGTGGATGTGATTTGGGTGTTTTCAGGCGCTGTAGCGAGGAGTTTGAAATCAGTGTCTAAAATCATTGGTTTGCTGGCTGTTTGACAGAGAGCCAGCCACACTGCTGACGGTTCAGTTGCTCAGTGCTGAAAGATTAGTTTGTGGTGCACAGAGGGGAATTAGTGTTGAACAATGGCTCTGAACTGCCTGATAGGCAAGCTCATTGTCAGACAGCGGTTTGGCTCAAGTGCTTTGCTGGCTATGACCAATTTGACAGCATCACGGAAGAATGACTATCTTGTGTGATGTGCAGCCATGTTTGATTTTCTTTAATCAAAAATACTAAACTAAAAAAATACTATAAATAATGATCAGCTGGTGATATTTCGCAACCAGAGAAATCTAAAGAGGAATTTTCTTGGGCGTTTAGTTGTGGAGCATTCAATCCTGAGTGAGCACCGAAACCTGGTTCAGATACTCAAAGAGGGAGCAGGTTTGCAGCAGGTCAGTGAAGCTATCCTGGACTCCTCTGATTAAGATAAGATAAACCTTTATTCGCACCACAGTGGAGAAATCCACCTTCAGACCTCTGTCATGACCACTCTGACCTATAATAACTGAAGTGCCTGATTTGCATAAGGAACAACAGGAGAGAGGGTCGGATACTTGCATGTGGAATTAGCAAGGAAATGTTATCTTGACGATGATGTATAATGGATATTTTGGCCTGAGAAGCCATTAAGAGTCAAGAGCTTGTTGAACAGAATAAAATGCCTCTAAAACAACTGTTTACAATAACTATATCATTGAGCATGAGATCTAAATGATGCACATGCCTCCACCCCGTCCTCTCTTCCCTCAACAGTTGCTGGATGTTTAGGAGGACGGAGCTTCCCCCGACTTCTCCACGATGCTGTACACTTTGGCGGGAGGAGGCACGCTCTGCGGGGTGGCCGCCCTCGTGCTTCTCATCGTTTCGACGGCAACGGACTTCTGGATGCAGTATCGATACTCGGGGAGCTCCGCCAATCAGGGGCTTTGGAGGTTCTGCATCAACCACAAATGCCATGCTCACACCATAACTGTAGGTGAGTACTTCAGAGGTATGTTTTGGGCTGAAGCTGTTGTCATTATTATCATTGTTATTGATAGAAATACCTAACATTGTACTAAAAGTGTGAAAGAAAAGAAAAGTTAAAAGAAGCGAAGATTGAAGGAAAACGCAGCAGAAAATTCATCATAATAAATCAAAAAGTGCAAAGGACCCAAAAGCAGACTGCAAATGATTATGAAGCTGTCAGGCTGTGCAACCAGCACTGCTCGCAATAGACTATACATTATATCTTTACATCTGTGCAATACTTTTTTTTTATGTCAGCTCCATTCACTGTGCAATACTCATTCTATTCAATGTGCAATATTTAGAATTTATTATTTAATATTTCACTTCATTCTAGTCAAGGTGCAATATTTTTATGTCATAATATTTAGTATGTAATATTTCATATCTCATATTTAATTCAATAATGCAAGTTTTGTGTGAATTTTTTATGTAAATTTGTTGATATCTTCTTTTTAGCCTGTTTAAATTGTTCTTTTTTTTTTTTACTATTTAACTGCTTCTAACCCCTCTGCTGCTGTACATTGTGAATTTCCTCACTGTGGGAGTCGGACAAATAAAGGTTTATCTTATCTTATTTTGACTCACACTGGTAAAATAACAAATTCACATGAACATAATAGTGTGTGCTGATGTGTCTGTGGTCCTGACCTTTTCGTGTCCAGCCTTCTGGGATGCCACGAGGGCCTTCATGCTGCTGGCGGTGCTGAGCTGCTTCGCCGGTGTGGTGCTCGGCCTGAGCGCCTTCACTAATGGCACCAAGAACAGGAGGGTCCGCACAGGTGGCATCGCCCTGGTCCTGTCAGGTAACACACACACACACACACACACACACACACACACACACACACACTGAGTGTGTTTCTTCAAGGCAGGGTGATTATAAGATTACAGAGTAACTTCAGTGAAATCAACAGTCAGTTCCAAAATCATGCTGTTATGGTTGCCATTTTCTCTGCANAGTGAAATCAACAGTCAGTTCCAAAATCATGCTGTTATGGTTGCCATTTTCTCTGCACTTGGCCTTTTTGCAATGGGCTTAAAACAGTGTTTGGTCTTAGGTCAGTGGACACCCAGGGTCAAAAAGCTGTGCCATGCTTTGACAGATAACCTAAAAACTAGGTTGGAGTTTCTCACATGCTTACTTTCATGATTTGCTCAGTGGATTTTTAAGCTTTCCTCTTCCCATTCACTCTCAGGTTTCCTTGCTCTGCTGGCTTTGGCAATTTACACCGGAGTGACAGTCACTTTCTTTGGCAAACGCTTCTTGGACTGGCGCTTCTCCTGGTCCTACATCATTGGCTGGGTGGCTGTCATTTTGGCTTTTGCAGCAGGTATTAACTGTATTTATTTGTTCATTTAAAATGTTTAAATGTGAATTGAGGTTTGCATTTCTTTGGTCTGCACATGGATCTGAATAGTCTGAGGCAAGTACACACACAGTTTAAGTGGCTGTGCCAGATACTATACTGTGCATTTGGGATATATATACTGTATATGAATATTTAAAAACAAAAACTCATACTATAATAATGGTTACAAAATTACCTCACTGGTGTCTAAGGCTCTGTCTTTTGATTCTTCTTTTCTTGTTTTATATACTTCCAAGTATTTAGGCCTGTATGTATGATGTCTTCAATAACAATGATCCGTAGTTTCCATAGTAACAATAATGTGCTTTTCCTTTCTTTGCCAAGAATTATTGGCTATAGTTGGAGATGGAATTCTTTAAATGATTGTTCCATCATTTCAGAATTAAACTTTACTAATCATATTTTAAGGTTACTTACTTTGTCTTCTCTTTCTCCCAGGTGTGTTTCAGCTCTGTGCTTACCAGCGGACCACTGCAGAACCTGCTCCTTCAAATAGCCCGGACAGCTGAACCAGATGAACACGCTGATTAGCTCCGAGACTGTTGCAATGGATGTCACTGCTGCTTTTGAGTACCTAGAATGGAATAAATAGAAATCATTGACTCGTGTGTCGTTCAACTGCAGCTCTGATCCTTTGACAGCAATATTTTTTTAATCATCATTTAGAAAATCTTACCTTTTTTTTTTTGGCAGATCAGTTGATTTGACACCACACATCCAGAATAAACTTCACACATTATAACCTTTGTGTAACCTTTTGCTGAAACACCCATTGACATCCTAACCTGTATATAAGAGTTTCCCCACTAGATGGTGCTCTTATGCCACATACAGGAGGCACATTACACCACTGCTGGGAGATGGGGCCTGTGACATAATATCAGTTCACTTTACAGGTGCTCGGAGTTCTCTGGTTTCAGTAACTCATCTGGCTGGGAAAAGTCTTGCAACATGCTTTTGAAAAAAACCCCAAAACAGTTGGCCAGTCGAAAGCACAAACAGCTCAGGAGCAGCAAATGTAAAGAAGTTCAACTATTGGCCCCTCTGGAAAAGAAAGGGCACTTTTAAAATCTAGGTCTACCTTCTGAAGAATCTTCTTGCACTAGAGGAGAAATGAAGTACAGTTGCTTTTGACTTGAGAATATCCTGACCTGGATAAAATACTGTACACAGGTGGAAAACTAAGTTTTTGTATGTGGTCATGAGATGTGGGCAGGGGTGAATGAACTCTTATTGTCCACATTCCATCTGATTTGTAGTTGAGCCTTAATGCTGCCATCAAATCAGACATTTAAAACTCAACAGGTTTCTGTCCAAACTGTTAATCTGCACAGAAACACTTTGGAGAAACTGTAGTTTTTGTGTGAAAATGTCTGTTTTCTCTGTGTTGCTTTCTCTAGATGTATTACCTCACAAACACTGAAGTGAAATGCAAATGTGAATGTGTGAGTCTCCGTGCCGCTCCTCACGCATCAAGTTAATTTCCCATCCATTTGGTGAAATCTTGTGCAGGAACACAAAGTAACATCAAGCACACAAAACATGATTTTACTTCGCAACATTTGATTTATTTTGAACAATAGCAAAGCCATCTCACAGAGACTACTTTGAATTACACAGAATGCAAATAAATATATATAGGACCATAGTAGAATTAAGGACATTAACAATTGATACAAAATTATTTACAACACTTTGAATAGTGCAAAACCACACAAATACTGCCCTCATCATTGAGATTCTTGCATTGAGTCCATTAAAGGACAGTGGATGTGTGCTACCCCCTGGTGGGGAATTATAAGAACTGACAGTATGGTATGTTGACAAAAACCTAGCGAAACATATGAGCATCTTCAAGCAGGATGTTGGAAAAGTAAACCCACTCGCTACACCTGGTCAAGAAGAGCTCCCACAACAAGGGTGATGTTAAATCATTGAGATGTGGATATGCATTGTCAGGTTAGTTTAAAAAGGGTCATAAGAGGAGGGGGGAGAAAAAAAAGCATTCTGAGAAGCTGAATACAGTTAGTAAAGTCAAATGAATCTCAATGAAAAGTAGTGTTTTTTTCTCAAAGGAACATTTGAGAAACCACCAAAGCCGAGATGTACAGACCGTGAACCCCATCACGAGCACTAGACTTTGAAATGACAAAGGAAAAGATGACGACCTAAAACCACGTGGCAGGTAGTGCCCACCGCCCCTGAGTGAAAACATTTTTTTTTTTTTTTTAAAAAAAGGTCTTAGCACCGTCAGATACCACAGAACACCAGCTTTGCCATTTCTTCTCAACCCAAAACACGGCGTCTCGGATTGGGACAGGCACAACACATTTTTAAAGTGCGCTCGCTCGCTTGAGATGTTCCTCAATTTTTTCCTCACATCTTTCTTCTTTTTTTTCGTTTCTTACACAATTTCTCGTCCACAAACACCGAAGCTCCATTTAAAAATCAGCACACAAAGATAACTTACATTTTTGCCATGCATAATAATTTGTTGCATATTGAAATTTCTTCTCGGGACCACTGGTTGTGCTGTTGAAAACTTGGACCTGACGTTCTCCTCTTTGGCTTGACAAGAGGGAGAACGCGTATACAGTTATCAGTCGAGTGTCGATATTGCAGACACATGCAGAACATTTGAAATACATTATTGGTGCTACTTTAAATAACCTGAAATTCTAGAAACGCCACTTGGTCCTCAAGAGGCTTGTCAAAGAGAGGTTTGTACTTTAAACACAATGTGTCGTGGCAGACAGTACATCGACAGACATCTGAACCAGAGTGGAATTAAATCTACTCTTGAAGACCACAGTCCTAGTACACAAAAACATATCGATGCCTCCGACAAAACCTCTTTCGTGTTCTATTAAACTAAACACTTGTGCAATGATGATGCTTTCATCCAGTTGAGACTGCAGGGAAAAATTACCTCTGAGCATTGATCATTAAACTGGTTTAAATCATACCAAAGGTGAGGAAAGTAATACTGCAATCATCACTGATTAGAGAAAGAGAGAAAGGAGAAGACCGTCAGGAGAGTATCAAGCCTCCACGGGCTGATCTGATTTTGAGATTTCAGCTATCATCATGTCAACCCACAGCTGATCAGAAGCATTCGAAGAGAAGTACCCGGCAGCTCAAGGACAGAGACAGATTTGTATACACCACTGATAGATGGTAAGGTAAATAAGAGATAGAAAATAATTCAGAAGTCATCTCCGTGCACTCATGCTAAAGATGTGCACAGTGTGCATCTTTGGCTAGGCATAGCGCTACGTCTCTGGTGTTGAGGTGCGATAAAGCACTACAGCAGGCTAATGCTGACTGGTTATAGCCCTATTCAGACTGCATGCTCAGGGAGAAGAGTATGTAGTATATGAAGGACGATGGAGAACAGAAATTCACAGATGTGTCAGGGAAAGTGCCCGTCAACTTGGCTAGTGTGGCACACATCAGTTAGAGCCGTTTGACTTTGGTTTCAACGACAAGACACGCTGCAGCCAGGCAGCGTGCGAATGCATTTTGGCTCGGCTCGGTGTGGCCAAGTCGTGGCGTGTCCGTTTGTCTACTGCACTGAGAGGAAGTATAGCCCTTCAAGTTGACAAGTCGTCTCTGAAATTGCACAGGTTGGCCATTTATCCTCGAGCCAACAGCGGAGGCCATGTTGGGAGCACAGTCTGATAATATGAAATTTTCCCGTCGTGTTCTGCTGGAAGAGGCCGAAATAATCCTCCAGTCATGAGTCAACCAGTCTCTCCTTCAGTCACCGAGTGTTATGTGTCTTGGTGGTACCTATGAAAAGACAAGATGGCAACCAGTTGAGAGCAGCATATCAAAAGCAAACTAAATACACAACCAACAACACACTGGTGTTTAGTTACTCGGCAGCGAGGCCACGCCTTTTACAGGAATTAATTTGCCCAGTTCACTTGAAAGAGAACAAAGCCAAAAAATACAACTGAGTAAACACCAGATCAAAAACGAAATCAAAGTAGATAACTACTTTGCAAACCAACTGGTATCTAGTATTTTTATTTCCGTCTTACTAAGCACACAAATGTGACCATCAAGTGGCAGTAATGATTGAGGATTGTCTGTACACAAATGAGATTTTACTGATTTTTTTTTTTTTAATAGTAGAGTGAAGTTGTGAGGTAGAACTACTGTACTGGGCAGATGTAAACTGCTCACTCAAAATTTTTAATCTCTTGTAAGGCGTATTTACGTAGTTTTATATTCAGAGACAGGCAACCATGAAGAATAAAAGCCTGAAATCAAAAGAGAAAGACTTCTTACCCGCTCTGTAAGGTGAACTCAGGCAGTGCCCCCAGGGAGGTCAGCTGTTCTTCCAGGGCCACGATACGTAATCCAATGTAGCCGGAAGACAGCAGCAGCAGCACAACCCTGTAACATAGAGAATACACATTTATTGCCTCTTTATTGACCGTGATAAATGTTTATGATAACAGCTTATATGAGCCAATCAAATAGTTGATTAACGTCCATATTTTAACTGATCTGCTAACAAACATTAACACTCACACTGGAAAAGAAAAATGTCTCAGGCTCATCTCATGGGTTAAATTGAAGTTGAAGCGAATGCTGTACATTTCTTATGCTTGCAATCGAAACTGGTTTGCAATCACATGTGAAAAAGTTGCCATGCTTGGATTTCCTATTCTGTAATGAGATCCTAAGAGATCACATAACTTTTTAGTACCAGGACAGGTTTCTAAAATTCCTCAGTATTTCCTTTAAGGAGTATGACTTGAGGAGCGAGAAGCAGATTTACATGAGCACACAGGAAGACAAGGCAATAAATGCAACTTACAAAATCAAGTAAATGAAGAGTAGAGTGTTGAGGGTGCTGGCCTCTCTCTGAACCAGCAGGGACTTGGCCTTTTCTGTCACATTCCAAACCCAGGATGCACCTGAACCTGGAAAAAGACACACAAACATTGCATGAATACCGAGGTTTTCTTAATGGTTGGCTGCCCCTTTATTTTAGTTGGCAAACTTTTGGCAAGAGAATGGGTTGATGATGGGTTTTTCTGTAACTTGCAGTGTTTCAAACATTGACATCTTCCAACTATCACTTTCTAAATTGCTTGCATCTGTCCATCTAAAGTGCCTAAAATGACTAAAATGTCTGTCATCTACTCTACCAGTCACTTTGATAAGTGAACTAGCCAGCCTAAGATAAGAGTTTTCCAGGACGTAGCTGGTAACTAATCTTTGTCTTACCTGATACTGACAGCTCCTCGAAGGACGAGCTGTCACTCTGCTGCATGTGCAGACTCCTGAAAGCCGAGCCGTTTCCATTAGGCACTGCCTCTGAAGAAAGCAGAGAGGAGGGGAAAAAGAAATCAATGTTAGCCAGCTATTAATCCTGAGACTTTGCATGTCAACTGGCAAGAAGAGAAAGAAGAAGAAGCAATAACGGCACCAAAAGCAACAACCAACAGCTTTTTTGTCTATCTGTGCATTGATGTTATCAGCTAAGGATTACTATTATTATTAGAATTAAACAGAAGTCAAATTTCTCTTATTATTATTATTATTATACATGATGATTCCAGTTACAGGTAACATTTGTTATATTTAAGTTCCAAACATCATGTAAATGACTAGACAACAAGTGTTGACTTCTCACCTTTGTGTAGTCTGTGCAGAGGCTGGTCCGGCAAAGACTGTAACTGGGAGCCATCGAATTGGTCGAAGCTGTCGTCCAGACTGGACTGGCTGGTGTTCTGTTGAGACAGGGGTGAAAGGAATATCCATCACAAACTGGTCTATCCCATGGTAAGAATTTCTTAATGTTTGAAAAAAAAAAAGGACATTATGTGCTTCTTAAAAAAATGCTACCACTGTCTGGTACAACAATAATGTGAGATATTTAAAATGTTACATGACTGAAAAAAGGTCTCTTACCACATGTTTGCTTTTATCGAAGCTGTTTTCAGCTGAGGAGAAGACAGGGCTACTGTTTGTGCTGCCATCCTGTAACAGAGAGAAAGGTTTAGTATTTTTGAAGGGCAACTTTCATTTTGATGGTCTCATCAGCGTGCAAGTTCTGACACAGGACATTTAGTCGACAAGGTTACAACAGCAGGGTTGCTGCCTTCTTTCCATTGTAATATTCAATTGGTTGGCAGTCAATGAAAAAAAAAAAAAAAGCATTTTCTATTTTCGTACCACAAAATAATCATATCAGATCAATGTGGTTTACAACCTGATTACAATGTATTCAAAAGTGTTAGTTTGATTTAATGTTTCCCTATAGTTTTATTACATTTACCACTGAAGAACATTTGATCTGTGCAGCAACTCACCTCTATCTGAGGACACACCGAACGCAGCAGCTGAAAACAAGATTCTCTGTTCCGCAGCGCCACGAACAGGTACTAAAAAACGAGAGGGAATTGAAAAAAATATTAGTCATGGCCTATTGAATTTTATTAAGACGGCTGTGTGGGGCCGGAGGTGAGAAACTGACCTTGTCTCTTTCTGTAGTGCGAATTGACAAGGCGTTGGGAACCAGCAATGCCGTGTTCTGCTTCTTCACTATGTGGATGCTTGAAACTGGAATTACTACCTGCAAGAGCCACAAAAACAGAAAAGGTCAGGAAAAGTCTGCTTGAGATTGATTTTCTTTCTCACAACAAGAGAGAGTAAAAGTGAGATATCATTTTAGATTAAATACACGGCACAATAACAGTATAAGTAAAGAGGAGCCAGGGCAGAGCTGCTGACCTTAGTGTCCTTGAGCAGAACTGAGGAGTAGAAACAGGCGTGGGCTTCAGTGATGTACAGCCGACCATGGTAGGGCACTTCCTTCTGCAGGGCACAGATGTATGCTGGGAGAGGAGAGGAGCACAAACTTTTAGCTTCATGTGTTTAATTCATTATGTCATTCATGCTCTCTTTCAGTTTTTTTTTTTTAAACCTACCATGTATCAAGTCTTCACTCTTAGGAATGTCTGGAAACAACTGGTGGAATGTCTTGTTGTGTTTCATGAAACTCTAAATGAGAAAAGATTAAAGCAGAAAAAAAAATTAGGTCGCTTGAAGTGACGTGAGGCAGACAAGAGCAGCTGTCAACACATGCACTGGTTTAATTTGAGACCACACACAAGTACCACAACTTTCCATATTAGGACTTACACTTTGTGTGCCTGTGCCCTCTGTCCTCTCGAAGCCTCTGCTGTCAACATCAAATGTCTCCGACCTGTAGAGACAAAGAGCACATGCGTCAATTTAAAGGAAGCCTCAGTTTAAGTTAATGTGAGTAGATGGAGAGACGCTACACACTGCACATTTCAATTTTACACATTTTCACTACAGCTTTCACAATCCTCTGAGCCACAAAATAAACCTTCTACAGATGGACATGAAAAATGCTGTATACAACACACCAGTGCATTATTTGTACTTTTGTTGGCACCAGAAGTGACTAAAGCATTATTGCACTCAGATGCTTGATCTTTAAGTAACAATGAAGATGGATTTACTGTCTAGTCCACAACAGGCCTAATATACTGAACTTTGGTTAGTGTCACTGTTCCCGAATCCAAAGTGATATTCGACGAAAGCGACTAGGGAATCACTACTGTCACGTAGGCAGCAGTGCGAGGATGAAAACTGTTCTTCAAATATCACAGATCTACCTCGCACATTTGAATCATGTGAGAGCGCAGTTGGTGTCTAACGGCTGTGCAGTCATGTGTGTGTCACGACTGAACAGCAGCTGACGGTTGGGTCAGGTCTTGTGATGCATATTCAGAATAGCTGGGAGTCTCCAGCAAATCCAACGTGTGATTTTCTGCATTTCAAGACTGAGGAATAAGATTTTCACCACATCTAACAAGACTCTGAGAGGCTGCAAGGTTCGTCTATTACATTTCAGTTTTTAGATTTTAAAACACTTAACATTTCATGTCTAGGCCTATTAGAATACAGATCTGGCTTTCACATAATAGTGTCTCAACATTAATTGGCAAATAAAAAACCCCAAAACAAAACAAAAAACAACAACACCTCTGTATATGCAAGTAAAGGATTACATTTAACAGTATTTAAGACCTTGAAGGATTTAGGTGCGGCAGACATCTTACAGCATTAATAAGTATGTATAATTCCCCCTCTTTTCACATTAGTCCTACCTGATTGCTACTTGTCTGGTGAGGGTTTTGTGCTGTTGCTGAATCTCAAGCTGGGCCGCATCCAAGCTCAAGGCTTTCCTCGTCTCCACCTTCTTGATGCTGCCATTGCTTAAGCTGCTCCTGCTTTTCTTCACTTTGGCTGGCAGCCCGCCACCGCTGCTCTCCACTGGGTAGCTGCTGAATATGTGGGAAAAGACAAAAAAAAACAACAACACAGATTTAGCAACATGCAGGATATAGTTTTAAAATCATATTCATGTACAAATACAATGGGCATGTGGAAAATCTCATGAAGAGTTGCAACAAGGATGTTACATAACATGCCATGATTATTTGCATGTTCACCACTGTGTGACTATGAAAAGCACAAAAAGTCACAGCCAACACACCCACTGATAAAACTCTTTGAGGAAATGTTGAGAGATGGTGACAAAACGCCTGTCTCCTGTACTCCCGTCAACATGTAGCACCAAAGAACAGCATAATCAAACACTCTACATTTTAACAGCACATATCAGACATTACATTTGGTTTGGTGAGTTATGAATCATTGTTTGTGGTTTTATGAACTAAATCACTCAATTTCTACTTCAAATTAAAGGTTATATCATAGACTGACATTTGGTAGACAACAGGCTTATCTTTATAGCGTGCCGGGAACGGTTACAGCTTTCCAGAAAGTTTTATTGATATACAGTATAATGGGTCAGTGCTCTGGCTGTGACCTATTCATAAGCTGATAAATGAGGGCTGATGCTCTAAAACTGACAACACTAAATGTGCCATTTCACCTCATAAACAAAAACAAACAAACAAACAAAAAAAAACTGCCACGTATAAGAAATGTTGCGGGATTTAATACAGCCAATGTGCTCTTTAAAGTCTGTGACCAGTCCAGAAATAAACAAACCACAAACTCATTGAAAGACTAATAATGAGAAATTATTTTAACAATGATGATACAGGACAAAAATGAGACGACACAAAAGCTGACTCTTTCAACTTCGGTTTAACAAAACTACCGAACAACAAAACCATCTTACCTGGTAAATTTAAATCTCTTAGATGAACGGAAACTCATATACCTACTGACAGTAGGCATTTCCTTTTCTTATAAAAAAACCCCCTCTAAACTTAAAACACTTTATAATCTGTAAGCTATACTCACTGGCCTCACGCCATTAAAGCTGAGAAGTTAGAAAACAAAAGACACTAAAAAAAACAGACAAAAAACAACAACAAAAAAAGGGTTATGATAGTCCTCTTTATGTTTGAAATGTGTGGTCCAGAAGTTGTTGTCCTAGTTAAATCAGGGTCCTTCGCCACATCCTGCCAGACAAAAAGAACTGTTGCTGTGCTGCAGTATGAATGTGCAAGTAAGAGGAAGCCACTTTGTGTTGAGAATGGTGTGACACTCCGTAGTGGGTGACGTCAAACTCAACCACTCCCCCAGAGCCAAACAAGCCTATCTCTCTCTCTCTTTCACACAGACAGACCTTTGAGTGCAACACAGGCACTGACATGTTTAAGAAAACAAGGCCCATCCCATGCAATCTTCCACTGCATATTATCTAATATCAAAATCCTGTCTTGTTGAGATCTGTTCTGGTCGGGCAAAGCAGTGTCAGAGACCTTTCAAACACACTTCTGTGTGTGTGTTAGAAAGTGAAATACAAGTGAGGTGCTCAGACCGGCCCATCTGGCCTCATCTAGGAGTGGTGCATTACCTGCGTTTCCCCTCAGGCAATCATACCAAGGAAAACACAAGAGCTTCTTCACAAGAAGTTGGACATTTGGAAAAAATGAAATCAACTCTCAACAACTGGCACAATGCTAAAATCAATATTAGTAAGAGCACAGAGGTTTGCTGCACTGCTTACATCCAGGAGAAAATGACTACTTTTCAGATTCTTCACGAAGGAGTTTGTGCAACTTTCTTCTACCCAGTCAGCAACCTCTGTCTCATAATTTCTCTACCTCCTCACGGGAGTAACTGGGGGAAAGGTCAAAGCGAAAGAAAAACATGACGTGCCGCTACAACCCTGTAATTAGTCTAGATTATCAAATGGTAACCAGCAACTTAACATTCTATTAGTACAAAAAGAGCTTTAAACCCCTTCAAGAGATGGACTCCTGTTTGTGAAGTGTCATGAAAGCTTCAGTGTTTTTCAAAAGTGACTAGTCATGTCAAGTAAAGTGCATTGTGATAGATGAACTGTAGGTAGGGTTGCAACAGTAGGAGATTGTCGCACTAAGATGTATCACAGAATTATGATTAATATCACTGTCAGTGGAAATCATCCTTAAAGGAACAAAAAAGGGTTTTTTGGTTGAACAAAAACTTTGTAATAATTTTATAAAACATTATGTCTTGACAGACATGAAGCTTGATATAAATTTAAAATATCATTTAAATAACACTAATACTGTAAAATTCAATAACGTAAATAAGCACGTGTTAATTGTCAAATGTGCTACAACCCTAAGTCTAGCTGCTTGTTATTTTCTTTATCACAGGAACTTGAAAAGGAAACCAACCTTTACACAGATGTCCCATATTGTTAAATATAACAAAGGCAACACTGTGAGAACAATTTCATATGTAGTGCTGAACTATTGACCAGGTGTATGTCTGATCATCTCGTCACCTGACCCATTTCCACTGTGCAGGGAGTGGCAGGGCAATAGACACCATTCAAAGGCTTTCAACTGTTTGAATTTCTCAACAACTTCCTCTCTTTACTCAAGACTAACCGTAATCATTAACAAGGTTATGCGAAGCTGCTTCCTGTAACACTCAAGAAGGCGGCAGCATTCAGTTGATTGAGCAGGAAGTGCCTCCTAAAAAGCACTCTATAAAAAACCAAAACCTCAGGTTAAAGGTTGCAGTTTTCCCAATGATGCTGGAAGTTTAAAAAACTGAATCTGTTGGTAAAAAAATGAAACTGTATTACTTAAAAACACATGCATCATACAGAAATCATTTAAAGTACATTACATTTCAAAGCTGCCTCAGTGGAAGAAACCCAGTCATTCTGAAAGCCTATAAAAGCGTTCAAGGCCAAAGCCATAAAGGAGGAACAGGTGCGTGACAGTGACCAGTGGAAAACAAACGGAAAGTTTACAATGTGGAAAAAAAAACCTAGTTAAAAAAATGAACTATGTACTGCATAAAAGCAGTGCTTCTTAACGACCACATATTAACAAAGCAGGAGGCGGCCTTCCCTGAAACGGGTGATAGACAGAGGCCTTCACCCAGGACTGGGCGATATAGCTGGAAATTTTCTCACAATAAATTTTTTTTTATGTCAGTCGATATCAATTATTACTGGTAATTTTGTGGTAATGTATACAGTAAGCCCTTTTATTCCTACCTTGTTTGGTCTGGACATTCTTTTCACCCTAACATTTGTCCCACCAAAAAAAGGTGGTCTAAGTCTGGATCAAACTGGAGCAGTTCAGTTCATTTGTAGTGTGAAATTATTTTTTTTGGATGATTCGGACTTTCGGACGACTTACAGGAAGTTTTTCACTTTGTTAGAACCTGAAGAAGGGAAAACAATGCAACCAAACAAAAGTAGTCGTGGTTGCACGTCGACCGCACGAGGAGGAGGCCAAAGGACAAACTCACAAAGAATGAATTGCAAATGACTTACAAACCATATCCGCCCTGTCAAGGTCAGATCCACAAGAGATAATGCAGCAATGATATTACAGTACAAATATGCACATAGAAATTTGAGCGCAATTTGCCCTTGATTTGTGTCTGATTGCAATTATCCATGACAGTAACAGATAGGAAAACAGCAAAGATAAGCCTCCCTGGAAAAGGACGTGGGAGAGAGAGGGAGACATCAAATTTAATTGAGATTTGTTCCAAAGACTTTATAGAAAGTCAACTGGAAAAAACTCCACCGCTGTGTATAGACCGAGTTGCTGCCTCACTATCCCGGCACTGATCCAATGGTCATAACTCTCTGTGTGTCTTCATCAGTATTGTTTTATTGCCAAAGCTGACCTTGACTTACTTGGACTTAATTGGAGCACTGTTACATCACCCAACAAAATCAACGTTGGGCCTAGCTTGTGACATTTCAGACTAAGAGTACAACAGTACTAACAGTAAACTAAAAGCAGAATGTGATCATTTGTTGATCCTTTTTGATGTAGACTCAACTGAAAACAGTACAACTACAATATAATATTTGTCTTCATCAACTTCATTGATTTTTGTAAATATCAGCTTACTCTGAATTTGATGGCAGCAACATGTTTCAAACAAGTTGGGACAAGAGAAACATCTTGTCCCAACAGGTTCATTGGTCACAGGTGGTAGTATCATGATTGGGTGTGAAAGGTTCATCCTGGAAATCATTCTGGAATCAGGATTGCAGACGTATGGCTAAAAAACATCTTATAAACTTAGTCTTTTCCATGCAGCCAGCTCTTGTTTTAAAATGAGGAAAAAATACAGCCAAATAATTAGCCTACACTCATTGTTGCTCAAGTCAGCTCTCTCTTATCTGAAACAGTTTGAGAAGTGCTAGCTGAGATCAGAAACTAGATCTGCTTGCTCGCCTTACCTTCCCGGACCCCGAGAGTATCGAGAATCAGACACAGCACGCCGTCGACTGGACAAGCCTTTCCCTCTATGCATGACCAACAGTTTTCTCTTCACTCCTTCCACGATCTCTAAAAGCTTGTAGCCACCACGAGTAGAAGCAGCCAAATGAGGGAATATTGCAGTTCTACCTTTGGCACCCTGAGCAGTGACAACTGAATCAAAAGGGTGTAAAGGTCTCTTTTACTGCAACAATTAAAACCAAAAGGCTTAACATGCAGTTCCAGAAAGAGATCAGGAAAAAGAAAGATGACAAGAGTAGCTTTAAAAAAAAAAAAAAAAAAAAAAAAAAGATTGGTCAGGGGTTCAAGCTTTGTCCTTTCTGAGTCAGTCTCGGCCTGTGTTGTTGTGGAAATGGACACAACAGCAGGTGGTAAATGGTAGAAATGAGGGGGTGAGAGAAACATTGCCAGGTTATTCTTAGTTTGGTGGGCCTAACAACAACAACAATGAATGGCCTATTCTCAATAACAACAAGGAAACGGCTTTAAAAGCGGCCAGTGCAATGATGCATGACAATAGTTAGCTCATGCTCTTTGTGGATGTTGAAAATGGGGTCATCACATGAGAATAATTGTGTTTGACTGGACGGGAAAAGGGAGAAAAACCTCAAATTGTACAATGAGAAAATAGCCAAAAAAATGAATGTGATGTTGTAAATGTAGCAGATCCTTGTTTAATTCACAAATCTTATTCATTGACAGTCTATGTTTGAACCTATGACATCAACATCCAGGAAACTCAGACGCCTGATGGCACTCGTAACATCAGTCCTAATTTAGGCGCCACATATCACTCCTCACCTCTCCTGTCTACCCCCCACCTATCATGTTTTCACTGCACACCTCTGCAGGATGGACGCTGCTAGACGGCTGTTTCATTAATAGATTTTGCCATATTAAGAATGGCACAGGTTTGATCCCTTCTACAGCCATGTGGCCTCTTGGAGTACCTCAGGCTGAAATTGAACCTCCTGCCTGCTCATCAACAGACCGCACGTTTCTCCTGTGTGCCATCAATATAAACTGTCAATGTTAGCCTGTCCTCTGATGCCTAAGGTCCCTTAACCCTGTTACTCTTGATTGCATAAGGCCACTGCCTAAATCTCTTCAGACACAATATAAATACAGCTTAAATGCTACATTACTCTAACATTACTCTCTTGACTTCCCAAGAAGACACTTAAGCAGGAGAGGGTGTCCAAGAGGTCCCCATTTTTGGTCAAGCAGAAACAAGAGGAAAGCTATTGATTCACCTTACACAATAAATTCAACATACGTGCTTTTCCATCTCTTCATTTTATCTACAGATGATGCGCAATGCTTGTGAGGTCCAAGTGCACTTCTCACAAAAGCCATTTAAAAATATACTTTCATCAAATTGGACACCTGACTTCACCACTTGAGTATTTACAAAAAGCATTACTGACAGGGATATTTTTGTTGTGCCATAAAGCTTAGTTAGCTGAATTGCTGCCGCAGTAAGTTGGAGTGACAGTCTAAGGATAGTGAAATGCACAAAATAAAAATGTGTACAAGGCTGGCCCTTTATGATAGCAACATATCCTCGCATCTTCCTATGTAATTATTATAATAATTAAACTTCACCAGCAAGCTATAAATTAAATGGAGACTGATTTCCAGCACAGGGCGTTCTATCCAGCCGAAGAACTCCTCTGGGTGTAGAGTTATGATGCTTGTATTTGCTGTCCCAAGAAGAGACAGATGATCCCAAGAGCCATGCTGTAGACGTCAGCAATACGTCAGCCGGTCTTCAGCGCCAGTGCCCTTAAGACAAAATTACATCTGTATAGAATGCTTATGTCAAAGCTTTCCCACATCCAACATGACTGCTGTAACAACACGAGCCTCGGGTTCACATGTGCGGCTGGAAAAGTTTTAACATCCATGTAATCTCTATGAGATCAGCTGAGAAGGCTCAAAACCAGATAGTGTGAGAGCACCATCTCCTGGAGAGCCGTGGATAATTTGTGCCATGTGACCTGCTGATTCGCCATGAGCCAATAAAAACCAGTTTAGTTCAAAGCAAAACAACAGATTGTTGCAGCTGTGCTTTATTGAGCCATATGGGACATTTAGGATCTTAAAAGTGTCTGCAAACCAACCATGCAGCACAGCATCAGAGTGTCCTAATCTGTGATAGTCTAGTTGTTCCACAGTGTGTCAAAACAATTACCTCATTTCAATGTTGTGCATTGTTTACATCAATTTAAACTGTCAATATTTTACAACTACTAAATCTGATTCATTAACAGAAGCTAGCAAATAAAATTAGACGACCCAAAATATTATTGTGGTTTAGACTGAAAGGGATTATGTGTGTGTGTGAGCATCAATAGAGCAGTCAGAAAGGGCAGGGAAGTGAGCCAGTGGTCATGGCAAAATAACATGCAGTCTGTGGCGCCCTGCCAGGGCTCAGTCTGCAGGAGCTGCGTGTGTGTTTGCCAAGTGGAACAGAGAGTGTGTCTGTGTGCATGCGGTACAGAATAAGAGTGCATGTGTTTGAGTGGGAAGTCATGCGGCCTTGTGCACGCAGCAGCTCCCTCCGCTTCCTCTGTGCAAGCTAAGCATGGAGACAGCGTGGGTCTTTCTTCAAGGCAACTCCGTGCACTTACAGCAACCAGGCATGTGAACAGGGGGGAGATGGCGTAGTTTGTTGGCGGCTGCAAAATCCCATGACTTTAAAATGGTTGGAAGTAAAAGTAGGCCACTCTACTGTATACAAGGGGGACTTGGATTTAGTCTACAGTAGAATTTTGTTGATCTCAGCTCCCCAGAGCAGCTGGCTGTCTGGGTGAACAGAAAACTATTATAGTTTACAGCTGACAGACTATCCATCTTATGAATTCAAAAAATCTTCAATAACACAGAGCACGAGGTTTCATCAATCTACCATGGAGAGCAACGTGAATGAAGACGCCCGCAGCATGTGTTAACACAGATTATTAATTCCCTGCTGAACACTTCCTGCCAATGAGTATACCTTTGACTCTTGAATATAGTGTAGCTGTAGAGACAGATTATCCTGAGCTTAAAACTTTTCTTATGAGAGTGGGGTGGATTTTTTTGTGCTGTTTTACCTACAGATACTCCAGCCTTCAGTGAGCAGTTTACTTTGACACAGTGATGCTACAGCAGTGTTCCCACTTTCCAAAGTGTATCTTGTAAGCAAGATCTTGAAAGCAAGATACTATGAAAAACCTGCAGTCCTTTATGTTCAAAGAAAGAAACATTCAGTCAGGTACCATACCAAATGTTATCCTGCCATTCAAAGAAGGGCACAACACGGTCAGGCTTTATCTCACACTTTCAGATAAGCCTGCATAAAGCCTCATGTGTCTGAAATTAGACTGACCTACGCCTGCCTGGCATTCATCAGGCTACTGTGAGTACCAAAAGGTAAGCTAAGAAGAATATAGCCTTTTTTTCTTGGCTCTGTGACAAGGGCAGAGGAGTAGTCATTAGCACTAGCCTGCCAGAGGCAACACATAAGTTCAACCGTGACCAGCTGGTTAGTATGAAACCCTTCATTTAGCGATAAACAGTCCTGCAGATGTGGTTTTCATCCTCTAACTTGGGATTTTCCTCTATGCCTGGAGCACGTCTCATAATTTAGACCTACATGGTCTTCACTGCCCACAGCAGTGAGGAGGCCCTGTCCTGGGAACATCTTCCTGGAGCCAACAGAGCGCCTGCAAAGCTGCCCCACCCAGCCTATTCCAGGCTCCTCCATCTC
Organism: Centropyge bicolor; assembly: GCA_037975185.1. Lineage (NCBI taxonomy): Eukaryota > Metazoa > Chordata > Actinopteri > Pomacanthidae > Centropyge > Centropyge bicolor. The sequence continues at coordinate 8,972,658 of JBBMOC010000008.1, forward strand.
AACAAGCTTTACAGCTGTACCAGGTTCTTCTGTATTGAAACAAGGCTATTCATATTTCGCCACTGTGTGCATTGCAAACCCGCATGCAAAGCAATTAACAATGAGCCAGTGAGTAGGTGTTCAGTGTTAAGGCGTGTGGTGCATTTGCTACTTTTAACTGCTTGGCTACTCTGCAACACATGGCTTTGACATTTTCACCTTCATTAAGGAAGATTTACGCAATTAAAGAAGGAACAGACTACAACACACAGGACTATGCATGGATGCTGCGTTTACAGGATTAGAGCCTCGGTTCACTGAGGCCTGACACTGCCACAACACTCTTGTATACAGTATATGTGTGTTGTGGAAACAGATAATCACCCCACATACCATACTACAGACACACCAAAGCTTTGCTGATAACCAGAAGGCCACGTCTGATTGGCAGGGCTCTTGTACTCCAACAAATGGCTATCTATGGGGAGGAAAGTGAAAGGCAAAGCTCAGAGGACGAAGAGTACTGACAGTGAGAGACGCGGGGCATTTATATAACACCATGTACCACCTGTGGTCGACTCATGGGGGCTAAAAATAGGCTTTCCTGAGAAAACACAGACTTGCTGGTCCCATGTGTACCAAGTGTGCATGTGTATCCTCAGGGGTTGAAGTAAAATGCAATAAGTGAGTGAACATGGTGGGGCATAAATGCACCTCTGCCAGACTGGTCTGCTCTGGATCTCAGCAAGGCTGGATCATCCACGATCATGACGGATGGACAAAAAGTGATGCCAATCTGACCCACATTGGCCAGTGGATGAAGTCATGGTTTCTGAGCAGGAGGCACAGGCGAGATTAAGACCAAACCAGATCTGGATTAGCTTTCCTTCACGCCACTCACCACATGTAATGCTATATAGTTACACTGCCTGGAGTGGACACTAGACACAAACGACACAAAAAATACCACCACACTTTATAAGGCCAATATGGGTCGTTCATGATGTTCATGGATATGGCTAAATGAGAAAACAGACAAAAGACTACAAATGAAATCTCGTGCACTCTATCTGTACAAACCCCTCACAGAACATTTAACTAGGCTTGACAATCCTAACTAATAAAAGCACTTCTGAGATGATAATTCCCAGATACATGGCCATCATTCTGCTGATAATTACATTTCACCAGTGGAAAGCATTTCAGTCAGGGTTAGCCAAGCATATGCTAAAACATGGTGTACATTCTCCAGTATTGGCTGTGCTAATGTACACCAATATGTTAACGATGCACACATCATACACAACTGTCGACTGAATGTTTTGCTGTGTTTTTATTTCAGAGACCAACAATGGCTGTACTTTACTATATAACTGCAGTTTTATGGAGTATACTTGGTTATATACAGTTAATGTAAATGCCAACACATCTCCACCCTGACGCTTGGCTAGCATGCTAGCATCCTCAAACTCCGCAGACTCAAAGACGTATTTCCCCCTGACGTACATTTCTGTTAGAGTCACTTCCCAAAATCTTATCTACTGCTTACGTGTTAAATACGACATTAAAATGAAATAAAACAATCCAATCTCATCGGACTGGATGTTGTCATCAGAGAAATGCTAACGGTTAGCATCCATCCTGTTGATGCTGCTCGCCGGCAAATAGCGGCTCGGGCTAAACCACATTCATTCCGCTTACCTCTCTTTCATGAAGTGCTTGATTCTCACTATGGCCTTCTCGTCGATCTTCCTCAGGAAGGTTTTCAATCTCTCCCTCTTGTTTTCAAGCATTCTTCCCTCAGCCGGTGGTCGTCGGGTCGTGTAGAAACGACGGTCCACGCCAAACTCCGCCGTTCTTGTTTGGTTGCTCCTGCTGCCGATTTTTCTTCTTCTTCTCACTTCATCTACTGCTCATTAAGATAATGAGCTTAAATCGGACCAAGTCAGACGACCAATCAGCGGCAGCGACGACTTGGGAAAAAACGGTCATGTCAGACTGTTTATCCAATCAGAGCGGGGTAGTTGGCTTCCACCGACCGCCCATTACCTTATATGGAAACCGGGCGGTCCCCTTCTGGAGGCCTATAAAAGGTATTGCTGCTTTATTATGGTGCAAGTGGAGTGTTTTTAATCAATTATTAACATATTCAGTCACAATTTCACGTGTGAACAACATAGGGAAGACGCAATGTGGTGTAACAAAAGTGTTTCATGTGCTACATCGCAATATATTTAATCTTAGAGAGTGGCACAGCAGGGTGGGGCAGCATTCAGTATGTTTACATACTGATTTACATGCACAAACAGAAAGCTCAACTTTATTATAAAGGTAACCATATGCACTTAATGTAAGGCTATACCCTGATATAAATAACAGTAAAAAGCAGGACAGGTATTCAGCATTTTGATTTTATGAACTACAAAAGCTGGCAGAATCTTTTAAGTTATAAAGTGAAATTACTTTTGTCTTATGTATTATAATGAAAGAGACAACCAATGAGCATTTGTTCCTGTTCTTAAGAAGGGAACTGACTCAGAAGACCAGTCAATTGCTCAGTAGGTGGTTTTAATTCAAACGCCACAGCATGAAACACTCCAATTCAGCCCAGCATTGTGTATGCAGCTAATGAAGGGCCCAGTCTCTCACCTCCCCCTCACCAGAGAAAAAAGGCAACAACTGCAGCAACAAATGGAAGAAGAGTCACACGCCTACTGTAAAGTCAGCAGACTGAGGCCATAAGGTTAACGTTTGAATTGTCACAAGTCACACTGTAGTCACCCTGGATGACTGTGTGTATGCCTACATTTTGTGTTTAAAAGCAGCTATTTGAAGTGTCCTTGAGCAAGAGTGAGTATTTTCTGTAGTTGACACGAACCCTATAAAAACTGAAAAATACATAATATAGATTGTGGCATTGTAGGTCAGGGGTCGTGAAATTTTTATGGCTCAAAGTGAGATGAAGTTTACAAGTTTCTATATAGGCTGAGAACATTTTACAAGCTTGGCTACATGAAAAACAGCTAAAGTCAAAAATGAATGTCTGTCATGCTGAAAGGTTGCACCTCCCAGTTCCTCCAATTTCTTTGAATATTCATGGTTTTTAACATCAACGTACAGCAGTTGTGCCAGAATTTGTCTTGATGTCACTCATACGTCACATTCTGACAAATCAGAGAGTTACCATTAAAGCACTGTTCACTCTGATTACAACACAGCTTTCTCAAGAGCATTTCACCACTTTGTCTGTAGTGGCCTTGAGCCATAAAAAAAAGAGAAACCTAGTCATTATCAGGTAGCAGTTGCACACAAATTTTAGCACTGAAAGACTTTTTTTTTCTCTCTCCAGGCAGCTCAGGCGCTGCCACGCCACCAGGAACAGAAGAGGCAGTGTGCTGCCACATGACACAGCAAACACACCACCCTCACACAATCTGGCCTCCCTCCACCAGCCAGCCCCCGGTCTTCCCTTCTGTCTCCTCTGCCAGGAAACAAAGCAGATAGAGAGGAGGAAATCACGCTTCATAAGGAAGTAGGTGATGCAATGAGGGGGTGCTGAGGCAGCGTAGACAATAACAGGCTTTCTGTGTTGATTCATCAGTATGAGTGCTGGATTCATAATCAGGCAACGTGGGGAACTACGCAAAGAAAACCGACAAAAGCCCTGGCTTCATGGTGTGTCAGTTGGTTTGTGAATATGAACCATACATAATATCATGACCTTGGGGTACTGCGTGTTAGTGACATAAGAAATTGTCATGAAATTTGCATTCACCACAGTAGATTATGACTGCTGAATGAAAACTATATTTCCTAACATTCACAAACCACACAAATAAGAAAACAGAAAACAAGAAACTTGTTGCTTTTAAGTCACGTTAAATGCTTTTAGGCCATTAAGACCAAACGTTTTGCTAATATTAACAATCTGACTCATGAGGTCTGAATTATTCTCATTTGATCTAGTCAATATTTGAAAATGACTTGAGTACTATTGAGAAAAAATAAATATTAAAAAAACACACCATCTGTTCAGAGCCAATGAGCTGAGAGTCACATAAGAACTGCAAATTTAAAATATGCTTCTGCAAACAGAATCACTCTTATTTAGTTTTCCATTACTGGCTCTTATTACTTTCTTTTGTACTTCTCTATCTTATATAATCTTTGGAGAGTCAAGAAGTTTGGCAGCCTGGTGCAGAATCTTGCATGTTTCATTATTGTTTCCATATAAAGTTGCTGAGCTGTTAATGTAAAGTTTCAGTTTTACATTCATTAAACGCAAGATTAGACTTTGGCTTTCTGTTGTTTACATAAACGTGGAAGCCCTTTCTTTTAATCTATGCTAAAGCAGTAGCTGCACGTGGCATAAGAAGAAGGGCGTACCTTTTGAAAAGTATTGGTGTAACAAATTAAAATTCAAATAATTCAGAAATTGCAGGATAAGACTTTGATACTTAACTGTGAACTACCTCAACTTTTGTTCAATTCTGAGCCAGTGAACAATGACGACCTTTATGTAAAGATCATGGTGGGTGGAGATCCTTTTGAGGAGCCACTTTGGATATTGACAACATGAAATAAAGGTCCCCTCCCATTCAGCCAGTGTGTTATCTCTGATGTTGCCTCAGTCAGACATCTGTTTGCTGCAAAAAAATACAGATAGAGGTTATCATGCATGTCTTCTTTTTGCTTCGAGGACTGCTCATTATCTGTTGTGAAAGGAATGTTTTATGCCAGAGAAATCCTCATTATCAGCTGCAGGAGCACGCACTGACCTTGGGAGGCTCACAACGCCTTGGCCTGGAAAAATGAGTCGATGACGCACGGACAGCTGCGGCCATGCACGTTACAGCACAGGTGTGAAGGAATGCTTATGATGCAGGATGAGAAAGTACATCACAGGCTGTACCCCGACTGAACAAAGAGGGGGTGTAATTTTTTGGCTTAATACGTGGTATACATATCAAAAAATATGCTCCATTTCCAGACAAAACCTAAACCCATAAACAATAAAGTATTATGTTGTGACTGCATGCACTTGCAATGTGACAAATGGTAAAGAATTTTAACTTCAGGAATCTAAATCATTCAACTATTTGGGCATCTCAAACCTCAGAAATCTCAGGCCTGTTTTAGTACATACCGTACATACGGACATGTGCTCAAAAGAATCTTTGTCTGGAGGGAATTACAACGGCATCACATTGCTGGTGACACATTCCCAGCAGGAAATTTTAAATGTCATTTCTGTGGAATTTCCAGATCCAGAGAGAGATAGAGAGAGAGGTGGCTTTATTTGTGTCCTGACAGGAAAACTTCCTGGATTTGCATGAGTAATGCATCACATGGGCCAAAGTGCAGCAAATGAAATTGTTAAGGTCAACAGATCATCATGGAAGATGTTCATCGAAACATGTTGTTGGGAGTTATATATATTGTATATATATGACAGACTGTTTGTCAAGAGACCTGTTAAAGCTGTCTCAGATATGGGATATGAAGAAAATATGTGTCTCATCATACATTATACAGTTCTTCAGTGATAGTTATTTGTCTCTAGTATTTTAGGTATTTATATAATAACTAGGGTGGAATTGTATCAAATTTAATATAGGTGGTTTGATTCACAAAATAGGATCACTTTTAAAAATGCATCTTTTATGCTGTATTCACAACACATGTATGTCACTGGGTCATTGGTTCATTAACAAAATTATCTTCTTATATTACACCCCCAATTCCAAAAATAGTCGGTACACTCATTCAATTCACTCATTCGCTCATTTGCAAATGAACTGTGTTTACTGACAACAGTTTTATTAAATGTTCCATGACTAATACCGTGTATATAATCATGTGTTTGACAAAGTGTTGAACTTTGCCCCATCCTTGTTTTTTTATAACTGAATCTTTCCAGGATGAACCTTTCATACCCAATCATGACACTATCATCACACTGTTACCAGTGAACCTTTACTTCCATATTTACCTGTGGAATGATCCAAACAGGTGTTTTTGTATCATTCCACAACTTTCACAGTCTTTTGTTAGTCCTGTCCCAACTATAGTATTATTATTATTATTATTATTTATATTATTATTATTATTTGGGGTTTTCTTGTGTACACACATTTGGGTCCACGCAGGTAGAAAACTGATATTTAAAACCTTGCCAGTTTAAGAATGCAACAAACACCTTTGTGAATTTAGCATCTGTTTGTTGGCTTTAACTGTCATCTTCTGTATCTGTGGGCTGTCTGTGGGGTCGAAAAGGTCAGTGCATCACCAAGGATTCAACCCAGCAACAGCTAATTTCATTCAACGAGGCCAGTGAAGGGGGGCACCTCGCTCCCTACCCAATGATATCATCTTACCTGTAACACTGGGACATTGTCTGTGGCCGTCGTACAAAGGAAGGAAATTTTGCAGATATGGGGGCATTTTCACACTTCAGAGCGATGTTCACACATTTAGGATGGTGTGTGTGCAACATGTCTCGCAGCTAGACTGATATGGGGGATTAGAGTCTTAAGCGTGTGTGGATGAAGAAACCTCTACCTGATGTGTTTTGTTTGTGTTCTCTATGCGTGAGCTGCCAGAGGCTCAGGTGTAACACATACAATCCCCAACTCAACGGGTGTTGGGTTTCTACCTGGCAGGGTCTGGCTAGCCTCGTCCAGCTACTGTTACCAGGCCACTCTCATCACTAATTCATCTTCACCCCAAAGCTCTGGGTGGCTGGTTGGGTGGTTGGTCGCCTAAGCGGGGGGAAGGACAGAGTTTCTCTCTCTGCCGGAGCAGTGCAGCATCAGGGCTCCCAGAAGAGGACCGCACCTGAGCCGGGGCCCGATGCAGAACGGGGAGGCTATGAGCCCGCAGGACTCCAAGGCGGCAGGGGCCGAGGCCATGGAGGCGCAGAAGGCCCAGAGCCAGAATCCGGCGTGTGTGGAGCCCACGGCGCCTCCGCTTCCTCCTCCTTCACCGCCGCCACCAGGACCACCAGAGTATCCTAGGCCGAGGCTCATCTTCCACACCCAGCTGGCCCACGGGAGTCCCACAGGCCGCATCCACGGATTCACCAACGTCAAGGAACTGTACGCCAAGATCGCCGAAGTGTTCAACATCTCCCCCTCAGAGGTACAAAACAAACTCAGTTATGATTGTAAACACGATAAGGTGAGTTAGTTGAACTTCCAGTTTTGCGGATTCACAAAAATGGTGTTGTCCCTTTCTTACATCTCCGGTCAGGCAGACCAGCGTCAAATAGGTGTTAGGTTTCTATTCTAGGCTTTTTTCCATGATGCACTATAGAAGATCATTTGGCCTCACTACTGTCTGCCAGACTTTGCCCTCGTCTGGGCCTTGACCAGGATCAATAATGGAAACAAATAACCTCATAATGTAATGTAGTCAGGAAACATCACTCATATAACACAGCAAGATACAGTAATGGACGTGACTGTAGAGCAATACTAAACCAGGTAGTGGAAATGCTGCTTTAAATATATTCAAAAAGAGTTAGGTAATAGTTAGGTAAGGACAGGTAATAGGTGTTTAGTTACATTAATGCAAACAGAAATTTGTTTTGAAAATTACAATTACAGATTTTGCCTTATTCATTGGAAACAAAGTGTCACCATTAATTCAAGCATTGTTTAAGTTCAGAAGTGCAGAAGCCTATGGAAGGCATTACGAAACAACTGTTTTCTTAGCCTGACTCCACGAGACTATTGATCTGACCTTTGTGTGTAAAAATGGAATTCCCACGAGAAGAAACATTACACTAAATATCTACTCAAATAATGTTCTGGTGTAACTGTAGCTGACTGAGCCTCCTGTGTTTTAGAGATATTAAATAGTAAAATTCAGGCAATTTAGTATTTCCAAAATGGCTATGTAACATTATGGGACTAAACAGTTAATTTGGAGCACTGTAGGGGATCAAAAGTGTGGTTGACAGTCAGGTTACAGGGGGCAGCTGCTCACAAGGCCAGCGTCCCTGAGAAGAAGTCTAGTTACTGAAGCTTTAGTAGGTCAGGACTGGCCTGGACCAGACTGCACCCTGATACTGTCCTCAATACGCAACACAACCAAAGGCCACAGGCTGTCTGAGGTAAAGTCTTCCATGTGCATATCACTGAAAGACTTATCAAGGGATATTTTATGTATTTCAGACTGGTGTTTAAATGAGATTTATCCAGAGTTTGCCTGAAATAAAAACAGATTAAAGGATGACTTGTGCTAGTTGAGTTGAGCGTGTTCACAACTGGTTTAATTATTTGTTAATTGTGAAAAATGCTGTTTGTTGTTTGCACACGTCAACATCATACTAATGATAAACTGTATAAAGGTTTAAATTTCAAAGTGCGGATGAGGGTGGGCATGTACACTTCTGTTCTGCAGCCTTCTCTGGTATGTTATGGAAACACACTCAGCAACTATGGATATTCAACGTCGGCCTTGTGCTACACTTATCTGTAACACTGTGAAGGCCACCATGAAGGTTTTTCCTATCTCTGTATCAGTGTTGGACATATATGACTGTTGGGCGTAAATAACTGGAGATGAGGTGATATACACTGACATTTTATTGGTGCTAACTTTAATGATCTTAACAGGAAACTACCAGCCATGAACAAATGTTGGCCTCCTCACGTCTTTACTGGAAACATTTAGCTTGACTTGAGGATGAGCGCAGTAATAACAGTAATAACCTGATATTGTTAGATTACTCACGGGAAAGCACAGTGTCTGGCTGTTTCCTCACAGCAAAGTCCTGTGTCCTCTATGAACTCTCGGGTATCCAACTGAATTAGAATCTCCTTTTATTCCTCCCACAGATGTTTACCATGTGTTGTCTCTGTTTAGCAGTCCAGAGTATACTCTGCCCAGTGTGTGCTGAATTATCTCCAGTGATCCTGAAAGAACAAGCAGTTTAGATAACAGGTGGATTGATTACTACTAATAGTGAGCAATATAAATTTTGAGCCTTATGTTGTAAGAAATAGAACAATAAATAGTAAAAAAAAAAGAAGAGTTTTTAAATTGTTTGCTTTTAGTTTATACATAAAAAAAGAGTAGGATTATTCATAAACAGAAGATCTCCTTGGGCTGGTTTTCCATGCTTTGTTGTTAAATCATCCAATAACTGAACGATAATCAGATATTATCTAATAGTTTATTCATCAACTGATATAGCGACAAGACCTTGACCTGCAGTTCAGCTTCTAGATAGAAAACTTTCTATGGGAAATATCAGCTAATTAGTTGGTGATAGTGAGAAGTACAGTGTTTCCTTGACCTCTTGTGGACTAAACAGCAGCAGCATAGAGTTACAGTGCAGCTAGATGCCAGAGACACCGGACCACAGTCAGACTGTTCCACTTGCCAGGAGAATTACTACGAGCAATAAACAACAGGAAGTCCTCCAAGTGAGATAACAGTTCACCAAGGTTATCTTGAATTTCCACATGTCATCAAATCAAATTTCAGCTTTGACTTCAGGTTTCAGAATATCAAATTTAAGGCTTGGGGAGATTTTGCAAAAAAACAACAACCCCCCCCCCCCCAGAGCTGTAGAAACATTAGCTTTAGAAGCAAAGACAGTTTAAAATGATAAATAAACTATTAATAAGAGTGGCCTTGAGTTTGAAGAGAGATATCGGAGTTATCTGAGAGGCCCAAGTTCATTGTGGTTCTATCAAATGTGCTCGTGGTGTTCTTTTAGATGCATTTGCTCTCACACACGGCTGATTGGATTAGATTATATGATTCTGGAATTTACTCTGATTTGATGGCTTGTAAATGTTTTACTATCAAATATTTATTATCATTCTATGACACACTCTCAGTTCAACCACCAACCTTTGAAAGCAACCATGATTTCAGCATGTAACCCCTAAAACAAACAGAGCAAATGTCTAATCAAATACTCTGTGTGCTCTGACTGACACTTTTAGGCTCAAATATTAATCTTTAATTATATAAAGATTCTCAAAGAGTTATGACATTTATGGCTCACAACAAAATGGCCACAACAGCAAACTCAAATTGTTCAGTTCTACTGCCCTCTGCTGTTCAATCTACATACAGCACAACAGAAGAAAACAATATAATAATAAGACAAGAGGAAGACAATGCCACATGATTACCACAGACAATATGATCACATGTATTTAATTAGGTAGGAGATTGTTGCTTTCAAAACACATTTTCTTGATTTAATAAAAAGTAATTTGTGAGGGATGATAAATGCGTATCTTAACTGCTAAGCAGCAACTTTAAACAAATTCCTAATTTAACAAAGACCATTTGTGGTGTGAATGGGAAGTGCCATGTTTTACCTCAGTTGCACATTATACTAAAACACTGCTAACTTGCCTCCTGTGCTCATTTCCTTTATTTATATTCTCAACAGTCTTTTACATTATCTTTTTAGAGATAAAGGAATATGTATTAATTGCTTTTTGTTTCTGCAATGGCAGTGGTTACACTTAAGTGTAAAGCTATAATGAGAAAGGTAAAGAAAGATAAATATTTTAGAGCGATAAAGCTTTTAATGAGAAAAACATTTTTTTTTCATATTTTCCAAGTGGTTTTACAACAAGTGCTCCTCCTACAATAATGTGACTAAAACTAAATCCTAATGGAGTCTAAAACCACAGAGAATGTGTTGTAATATCTTCACCAAACTCCTAATGTTAAATCTTCATTCAGAGCACTGTTGACTGTAATGTTGACTTGATTACTTCATATTGCAGTGAGTGTTTTACTTTTGCATCAGAGTACAAGTTATTTTCAAGTGTTCAAGTTAACTTTCAGGTCCCTTTCCTCCCCTTAGATCCTGTTCTGCACTCTCAATTCTCATAAAGTGGACATGCAGAAGCTGCTGGGGGGGCAGATTGGACTGGAGGACTTCATCTTCGCTCACGTCAGAGGGGAGACCAAGGAGGTGGAGGTGACAAAGACAGAAGATGCTCTGGGCCTCACTATCACAGACAATGGAGCTGGATATGCTTTCATCAAGGTGAACATGTGGTAGAGCGACACACTCTGAGTGAACCTTAGTTAAAGAGCTCATGAGTCCTCAGTTGGTCAGTCTAACCTTTCACTCTGGGACTGTGTTTAAAAATGCAAACTTAACCTCACATAATACTTGGATTTAACTTGTTACACTCTTAGTTTGTTAACTACCTGATGTGGTTTCCATATGAAAGAGTTTTTTTTTCTGACATTGCTCATTTCATATACATTATCAGGCATTTTCAGTAATTGGTCAATACTCACTGTAGAAGTCTCCAAACTGGACGTTGACATACATGAAACATTTCAAACTGTTTCTTCCAGAGGATAAAGGAAGGCAGCACCATCGACCGGCTGAAGACAGTGTGCGTTGGTGACCACATCGAGGCCATCAATGACCAGAGCATTGTAGGATGTCGACACTACGAGGTGGCCAAGATGCTGAAGGAGCAACCGAGAGGCATCCCCTTCACTCTGCGCCTGGTTGGGCCCAAGAAGGCATTTGGTGAGTGGAAAACGTTTCCTGATAACTTGGCTTAGCTGTCATGTGCAGAACAGATGAAGACTAGGAATTCATATTAAGTGGTGGTTGTCCTTGTATACCTTGTTTGCCTGTATGTACTGATGCATTAGTTGACTCTGGCCTTGTGCACTAATACCATTAATACTTCCATTCCACCCTTCCATTGAATTCTGGACCTTGGAATTGCTCTCTTTCCGTAGAACTCTTAAATGATATGACAGAATGAGAACAAGCAGTTTTCTTGGTACCGAGAACCACAAAGTGAAAACACTGAGGAAACACTCTCAGCATGCAAAGGAAGCAGATGTGTGCATTAGCTGTGATTCATAACACTTTCATTCAACATCATTAGCACCAAAAGCTGACCCTGTGGTGTATTTTTTTTATGAAAGAAATGTCCATGGAAGGTGTATCACCAACAGCTGCTTCCTACTAACCTGGAGGCCTCAGTTGGTACTTTACATATCTGATCAGCCAAACAGGGAAAAGAGACAGGGTTGTTTTAGAGAGTGCAGTCTATCTGCCGATAAACATTGAAAAGTTATTAAAATTAGCAGCTGCAATTAATTGAGCAGTAATATGGTGGTGGTTAAGCCTCAGCCTGAAGGATCTCATGTGGCAGTCGACTCTCTACAGTGGCTCTGCTTGGATTTGATTTTAATAATACTGTCAAATAATCTGTAAAACAAGATAGTCACACTTTGAAAAAGTGTTGAACATAGAAACAAAATAAATTGTTTTGGTGAAAAGTAAATTAAGAGTCTGATCTTACGGAGAAAACAAATTACACTCTGGTAATAGTTTTTGCACGCACTGCACTGGAGAGCAACTCTTTAATTCAGTTACTGAAATAACTTTTCATTCTCAATCATGTACAGACAAAATTAAAAAGGCTCTGAGGGATTCATCACATCACAACCACAGGAGAAACCAGGGCTCCTCAAAAAGTTGACACTGCCATCACAGCAATGCATTTCAATATTTTAAGGCTTGTTTTTAGTTTATGAATCAAACTCCGGGCAAAAGATATGCTGAGCAGAAATGACACACACACACACACACACACACCTTTTACAGGAATGCAGACGCGACCTGGAAGTGTCCTTCACAGACAAGAGTACACACACACACACACACACACACACACACACACACACACACACGTTTGTAGTTTAATAATAACCATAAATATCACAACTACGTATTGTGTGTACATATTTACATTTCAGTCATTTATCTACCAGGAATAAAAATGAGGGTTTAAACTCACTGGGCTACAGTGATGTGCTCAAAACCGAGTCACTGGTAGGTAACTTGGCTTCTTCCTCCTGATTTTTGCTGTATTTATTTATATGTTTGCATCATAAGTTACACTGACAAATGGACAGTTATACAATCTGGGAAGTTTATTTAATCTTGATATTGAGTGACATATAATATCTGATACAAACACGCAGGGCAAAAGTTTGTGCACGTTGAAACCGTGACCTTTTGTCAGGAGAGTCTCTTTCACTGAAAGGTCCTCCTCCCTCTTCCCTTACAGGAAATGTTTTACCTGTCACAAGCACAATAAGGTTATTTATTGCATTTGCTTTAGAACATAGAGAGGAAAGAAGGAAAACTCCCTTTCTAAGTGGATACTGCAGACTGGACCGGAGCCTATCTGTCCACAGCCTCACTTATCAGACAAGAAACATCCTGTTAACAATCAGCATCATCCATCTTAGCATATTGTTCCCATATGAACTGATGTTAATGAGAAACCGCAAAAGAGTCGACTACATTCTCAACTCAATGTCCACATACAATCGATGTTCAGACTGATGCTCAGCAGAAAACTATTTAAAAAACTGCATATTGTATGGTCAACATTTTTATTCAAAGAATCTTATAAGTGTGTGTATTGTCAAACCATAACATGCTTCTGGAAGTAACATTATCTGGCAGGGTAAATGTAAATAATGAATAGCCTACAGTTTAAAAAAAGAGTAGAAGTGTCTGAGGATCAGAGCAGAAAAACATCCCCTTGTTTTGTTCCAATCACAATCTTCATGCCTGTACATTAGATCTCTTAATAACTGAAACACATGATGGCTGGCTGACAAATCCAGATTCAAGTTCTTGTGTAAAATGATTTACTGCCTTAATAATTAGAATCCTGAATGTGTCAGAGCTGGGACTTCGTTGTGGCCTTAAGTTGACTCTAGGAATATCAGTCAGATACTAGGTGGTGCACAGAAAGTGATCAAAATCAAGAGAACTGGATCATCACTATCTCTAATAACTGTGCATTTTTCCAGTCATATTTACAACTAAACTTTTACACTTGCCACACCACATTATCTTAGTGTTTGTGTTGGCAGCAATTCAAGTAGAACTGTAAAATCACAATTATAATGCAAGTGGCTCAGAACCAATGATCAGCATGTGTAAGTTTTAGGATCTAATTATGATCTATTCTACACTACTGACATTACTTCATTACAAAAGGTTATACTCTTTATATTTCACGCAAGTTTTTAAGATCACATATAATAAGTTACAGAGGGACAAACACTGGTCGCTTCAGTTTCTGTTTGAGTGTGACATAGCTGCTGCTGACCTCCGACATCCCTCAGGAAAGGCTTTATTTCCCCTTTGAAATCAGTGACTTATAATACTGAATGCAGATGTGCATTTCACATAGGCTCTGGAGTGTGTGTTCAAAATAACTATTTGAGAACTGCATGACATGTCACAACAAGACTACCACCTACAGATACGCTATAGTGGCTCTGTGAGGTGGTGCTTTAAACTGAATGCCAAGATCAACAGGTTTATTATTAACACAAGGCTATTAGAATATGGCAATGGGATGAGAGATGGATTGAAAATCTGTGAGTCACATTAACCATTATAGAGCTCTTTCTTTCATGGAACTTGCTTATCATAACAGACAGACATGAGATACTTCAGCTGATCTCTCTGTAGACTGGACACAAGATTGCAACAAACCACACACTGAAATTTGATTTGAAACTTCTTGCTCACAGGCAACATACCTCTTCAAAAATAACTTCTTTCATCACACACCAAGCATTATTTATTAAAGCAATATTTCATGTTTTAAAACCAGCAGCAGCAGGTAAACTGAGGACGAGCAACCGTCTGCACAGACAGAAATAATTGAATGTTTTGTCATTTCCAAAAAAAGAAGCACATATCAGAACAAGGGATTGTCTATTAAATGCATCTTTCCTCAGAAATACTGTGTAGAAGGGAATTTTGGTTTCTGGCAGCATTACAGTTTCTTGGGAACAGAAAAGAATAATGGGACAAACAGCACCATGTAAAAAAAAAACACCATATCCCAGTCAAATAAATAAAAAATCCCACAGTGTGTCTCATTGATTTAATGGTCAGTACCCTCTCTGTTTGTGTGTCTGTGTGGTTAGACATGATCGGAATGAGGACCAGAGCGCCAAAGTCCAATGAGGGCAAGATGGTGAACGGGAGGGAGACGCTGCGTCTTCGCTCCAAGGGTGCTGCTACAGTTCAGGAAGTGGTGAGTTTCACACGCTGGGCTGGACAATGTCTGCTCCACTTCCTGATGCACTTACATTAATGCATAGGACACACACAGGGAACTCTTATAGATTATTTGAACCCTCCCCCCCCCTTTTTTTTTTTACACCTGATTTGATCCTTTTTATCTTGAGTGTTTTCCATGTGCTAAAATCCTAATTTCCCATGTTCAACTCCAAGTGACCTGAACTTAAAAAACAAAACAAAAACCCAGTTGACTCTTTTCACACAAACTAACCAGCACGCACGCAGTCGCACAATATCCGCTATTCCTTATCAGACAATGTCCGTCCGCCTCATCGGACACGACCTCTGTGGACAAAGTGTTTCTCACTTCCTACCCTTTAGTGCAGGATGTATCACATTACATTGAACTATAAACACAGACCATGTCACTCGGACAAAGTCTGGAGGCTGAAAAGGTTAACTTGTTTTCAAGAAGCGACAAATTTAGAACACTTGAAAACAGATTTTAATCATCATCTATATACATTTATGTAACAAGGCTCTGTGATAAACAATGGCCATTGGCATGATACTCAGTGTTAGAATCACAATGTTTACAGTACGAACACCACTAAATTTCCACTAACACCTGTGTATTTTCCTGTTCGCTCTGCCAGCAGAACGAGTTTGAAGAACGGGCCACCAAGAAAGTGGACGACCTGCTGGAGAGCTACATGGGCATCAGAGATCTGGAGCTGGGTAAGACCACCCACATAATGTTCGTGCCATCAAAACAGACGTCGCTTCTCAGTCTATGCTCGCATGCAGAGACGTGAGTCGATGCTGGATGGATGTTCACACACATACCCAGGAGTCAGCGGTGTTTACTGTGCGCTATAATAGAGTGCCATAGTGCCCATGCTGCCTGTCTGGCACAAACAGACAGACTCACTTTAACTCTGGGATGGAGTGAGGGAAAATTCATGATGGAATGTAACTAAGTATATTTACTTTAGTACTGTACTGAAGCACAAATTTGAGGTACTTGAGTTTTTCCATTTTATGCAGCTTTATACTTCTACTCCACTACATTTAAAAGGCAAATACTGTGAGCTACTTTTCACTCCATTACATTTGTCTGACAGCTTTAGTTCCTTTGCAGATTACAGTTTTTCATACCCTAATTGTACAGATGCATCTCCAGATTTGGTCATTATGTGTTCCCTTGTAGATTCTTACTTTGAAAACTAAAAAAAACAAAAACAACTATTTAAAAACTCTGTCACGAGTTTGGTTTTGGCTGGACCCAAGAGCAACACAACAGATGAGGGGGACTGAGGAAAAGGATTTAATGAACACAAAAAAACTCAAGGACTTACAAGAAAAAAAGAGAAAAAGGCAACAAACAAAGGAATCCAGGTGAGGAGCTGCTTCAGTGGCTGGAGGCCGGGAGGTGAGCGCCGAGGCTGGATGGAGGAGACATGAGGGTGAAGGCCGAGCACAGGTGACGAAAGGGGACACTGGAGACACAGAAAGGGAATGCAGGACGAGAGTGAGGGGACGATCCGACAGCTTCCAGGTGGAACCATGGAGCTTTTAAAGCTGCCGGTCGTTAGGAGGGAATGAGGGACAGCTGGGAGAAGGGAGAGGGGACCCAGCACCAGCAGGCCACACCTCCAGCCACTGAAGCAAAGCCTGTACAAAAGACAAAACCAAAAACACTCGAGTGAAACACTGAAAAATGCACAGAAAATAAAACAACAAAACACAAGAGGAGCAAACCATGACATCTTTCGTTGGAAAATGCCACAACAGGGCTGTTCTTCAAGTATTATGGTGGGAGGATGGCAATTTTTAGAATGACAAAAAAATTTCTTGAAAAAAAGTTTTTCTCTGATAAACAGTTTGTTGAGAGAGACAGAACAAAGTATGTTGTTGAACAAGTACTTGAATATTTCATCCACAAAAATCTAAAGACTTACTGGTGGTCAGGCAGGGTCAAAACCAAATGAGGCAGTCCAAGACAGGCAACCAAATCCAATAGAGAGCTGAGAAAAAACAAAAACTGTAGAACTGTAGAAAGTCTAAAACAAGTCAGGTAGAGGGAAACACAAGGAATCACTTTGGGACAGTCTGGACAGTGTGACGTTAAGTGCAAGGTTAAATACACAAGGAGGGGAGGTACACAGGTGAAACATATTACCAATCTTCAGGTTGGGAAAGAGGACAGAAGTCAGTAGTAACTGACTCTATCACAATAAAACAGGAAACAACTAAACAAACAACCCAAAACCATGACAATACTTTTCCTCAGTTATCTGCAGGCACATAGAAATAGAATATAGAAATTAGAAATAGAAATAGAGAGATATTTTTAATTTGTCATGTATGTATTGTATGTCCTGCACCTGCAAAAAACACGAGGGGATGACATGAGACCATGAGTGCTGTTCATGGTCATCTCCTCTTTTTTTTCAGTGTTTCCCATACATTCCCGTGTTACACCAAAACGTATTAACGGCCGTCAAAGAACATTACGTCAGTAAGGTTGCTCCCACATGCCCAGACTGACTCCTGGGAACAACTGATACATTTGTCATAGTCTGCCTCTCTTAAAACTGAAGTGTGTTTCTTAGTGAAAGTCAAATAAACCAGGCTGTGCTGTGTGTTTTTCCTGTTTAGTTGGTGTGTCGTGGAGAGGCTACCCCTTAATATTTGAGCTGCAAATATAGCCATAAAAGGGGATATTTATGAATGATGGCAAATTAGCTTTTTGTCTCTTTTTACCTTCTGAGTCACGTGACTAATTGACCAGTTTTGAGAGGCTAGAATAGGGCCTCTAAATGAATTCTCTTTGCCTGTTGTTTTGGCAAAAAAACTTAGTAGCCACAGACAAAACCTTTGCAGCATTTGGTCATAATTATTAGTGGACTGATTCACATCTGTCTCATCCCTTCTTTTCTGCAGCAACCACCATCGTGGAAGCGGGCAAAGACAAGAAGAACCCTGACGACTTTGCAGAAGCCTTGGACTCAGTTCTGGGAGATTTTGCTTTTCCTGATGTGTTTTTGTTTGATGTATGGGGAGCTATTGGAGATGTCAAGAACGGTAGAATTTAGACATTAAGAATGTGTATAAGCTTTTAATATTGCCTTCCCAGTCCTTATATTCATTTTGAATCTCTCCCTTTTAAACCATGACAAGGACTGTGATTAATTCAACCACTTCCCTTTGAACAGTCTAATGACAATAATTTGCTCATAAGCAGATCATTACTCTTAAAGTCAAAGCTTTGCAATAAACACAAAACAGAAAATTGAAGCGTAGTCTTTTAAATCCATTTGTGACTGACATGCACATTCAGAAGCTGATCTTAGCTGGTTCACCAAAATAAAGGCTAAGTAAAAGTTAATGAAATGTTTCCACCACTTACATATAGACCATCATGCAAAGGATACGTACGCAATGTGTCAGGAAACATAGCTGCAAAACAGTGGACAATCATCCAGCCATCTAGGAATCAAGGAAGTCAGATAAGCTACAGTAAACTTTTTTCCTCTAATGAAGACCCACTGAGAAAAACAGGAGCTGGGTCATTCCAAAGTCAAGATGTAGTAGCCTGCTTCTCCATTATGACCTATAAACACTTAAAATTTACATGCATGTTTTATATTTAGTTATAAAATGTTTGTCTCTATATTTATATAGAACTGGTTTACTTGTTTTTTTTAGATAACCAAGTGCTGTTAAACCTCAGAAGAAATTGCAATGTAAAAAGTCTCAGTCCTCTAAGTAGTGACTGATCTGAACTTAAAGACCTGTTGAAAGACATCAATTAAAACTGCATCTGAAAATGTAGTCCTCATTTTCCCACATGATTATCACTGTCAAACCGAAAACCAGACTCATAACTTCCCACAATAAAACAAAAATAACATTTAGAATAACACGAGCTTGTGTGCATGTAAACTATTTCCTTGCCTGAAAAAAAAATGAAGGTCTTCATGCTCACAACATTAACGTAAAACTGCCTCATATTCACTTGCTTAACACGTTTTCCCATGAGCTCACAGGAAACTGGTTTGTTTCAAAGAGAGAATGTAAATATACTTGAGCGGTACATTTAGCGCCACTGTTCTTAGTTTCAACGTGCTGCTCTGCCTTTCTGTCTCTGTATTCACTGTAAAAACAGCAAAGAATCAAACTACATGTTGGACTTTGACAGTTACATGTTGTCAAAGTATTTTTGTACATGTAAGCAAGTGAACATTCACCTGCAAAATTTCAAAATGTAGTTTGACTCAACTTCACTCGTTCTGGCTACACTGTTTCTGCTACGTCAATATTTGTCCGATAGTGATGTTTTAACACTTTGTATATGATCGCTCCTCGTTGTGAAGACCGGAAAATGTATGGCACATTTCACATGTTTTAATTGTAAGTAAAAAGGTTGAAATCGTGGTTGTGTGCTTAACAGTAAATTTTTTTATTTTTTATGCACAATCACATGCCATTTCTGTCAAGCACATTCAACACTTACACTTCACTTTTACTAGACTAATAGTGCAAGGGAGTTAAAGCAAGACACATCTCATGCATTATCAGTGACTTGTTCAGTGATTTCTTTGGTAATTAACTGATGGTCTGACTGAAGTTAGTGATAACACATTGAAAAAAAATTATGTGCAAGGTCAGCTGGGTGACTGAGTGGTCAAGTAGAGCTGGAAAATGACAATTACTTTACTTTATAATAATGTATTATCATTCAGCTACATTGTGTCATTATACACGTCCAAAGTTATCAGAGTGAATCTGACTTACTTTATATAACAATTTAAATGATCCTTCACTGTTCCTCCTGTTCATCGTTAATTTGAACAAATCTTGAACAAACTACCTGATGCTTTGTGCAGATACAATAGTTTTACTGGCACTTGACTGAGGCCCATCAAAGGCAAAAGGTAAGATAAGAAGGGGATCTGATATTATGAAATTATACTGAGATTCTGTGTCAGCCTGAGCTTCTTAATCCAATTTTGCCCTGAAAACTACCAATTATTCTGAATGTTCCTACTCCTTGAGCAACTCTAGGTCAAAGAAATATTTGTCTGTCTAGATCATAAAATTATACTTTCTCCACAGGGAATTCAATACTGTTCACTTGATTCAAAAGACGAGTAACACAGTAGAGTAAAATGACACTAAATGACATAATGACATGTATTTTCCCATCTACCCTCACTTACACTTGCACTTAACCTTCTGCACATGCTTAACACTGTGTGTCACTTAAAGACATGGCGATGTTGAATATTTACATTTGAGCAGCACAAATGTCCTTTCACCTCCAATAAAGAAATGAATATAGAGGTCAAGATATCTCAAAACCTGGGCTGACAGTTTAAGATGAGATAAGTTTGAAATTGAAACACCACACCAATGATACAGCCAGTTATCATTAAAGTGGCAACATTACTCAGGTAATATATTACTATAGCAATATGATATATTTACATAACACTGTCAAAGATAGCAGACAGATTATATCTTCATTTGAAATCAATGACACATCAGAAATTGTTTCTATAGAATACATAGCAGTGATGGATTTCAAACTATTTCCTATGTAAATACTATGACCTTTGCAATACATCTCAAATAAATACATTTGTGGTTACATTTCTGAAGTTGACAGATGGTGGAAATAATCTTCCACTACTGACAGCATAAACTCATTTTCAGGGCCTGTGTCCATATTCACAATCTAATTGTCTTACTATAATCACATCCTCAGTATTACTTTCATTTCCCCCCCCTTTTTTAAGCAAACCAAGATGTGTCCATTACTGACAAATATGGTGGCTGAACCAGAGGATCCCACTGAGGGATTCTGAAGAAAGTTGATCAATTAAAGGTTTGGGAGGTTTGCT
Organism: Centropyge bicolor; assembly: GCA_037975185.1. NCBI lineage: Eukaryota > Metazoa > Chordata > Actinopteri > Pomacanthidae > Centropyge > Centropyge bicolor. The sequence goes on from JBBMOC010000008.1 coordinate 8,993,625, forward strand.
TTGATTTGCATGCATCATCAGAACATTCAACACATAGTAAATACATGCATTGTAATGTGTTGTATGAGCTCTTGAAATGGAAATCTTGCTGGAGGCGTCTGGCAGTCTGAGCAATATTTCATTTTAGTCAAAACATTTTCCCTTTTAAAGCACCTCTACAAGATTAAGATCCACCAGCTTTCAGTGTTACTTGCTCTGGGGATCAACTACTTCACCATTACTGGACATTTAAGGTATGTAAATACTTTCAGAAGAGAGACTGATACGTGAACAGTATTAGGGCTCATGTGACACTGAAGAACATCTGAGCAAAGTGTACATGTGCTTGAAGGACATAGCATCCTACTAGAATGAGGTGTGATATTAAAAGAAAATCCTGAATTAGTTACTCTGATCTACTGGAACACGATAAGGTCATAAAAGCACTTGATGGAGCAACACATCTAAAGAGTGATCACAGGTTTGATCCACACTAATTGTTCAATCAGTCCCCGCTCTCTCTTTATACTTTACTCTAAATTAAAGTGCCATTGCTAATACTGCTAAACATTTCAGTGATATGCAAAAAACAACAACAATCAGATCACTGTTGCAATCCTGCTTCTCATCCTGGTCACAGTTAACATGAACATTAACAGACATTTTAACACATACTATAACCCCAATAATATCCCTCAGTCTCAAATCCACTTGATCAAGGAGATGGCGGCTTCATAGTGGACCTGGCCGCTCTATTTGATTTCTCCATCTCTGCTGCTTCTTCTGAGCCCACGGTGCTCCTAAGTGAGGAGCGTGTGAACCTGCGGATGGTGTCGCTGAAAGACGGGTACAAGGTCATGATGGAGCCCCGAGACCAGTTGAGGCGGGGGTAGATTCTCTTAAGAACTGCCCTGCGAAACAGGATGTATACCCACGGATCCAGGATCTGGTTCCAGGTGGCGAAGCGTACCCACAGAAGAAGGTATTTGACCTGGAGAGGCCCTCCGGACAGCACAGTTTGTGCAATGAAGACCTGGTGGTGGAAGGATGGAAGTCGAGACAAAGATAGAGAGAAGAAAGAAATAATGAGGGGAAGGTGTGGGAGAGGGGTGAGATGAGATGATGGGAAGTAGCAGAAGAGAAAAGCAAATTACAACACACAGAAAATTAGTAGGAATAGATAGGGTTAAAAATAAGAAATGAGAAGGAGAAAACAAAATTAGTTAATATTGCAAATGCACATGGACACACATGTGTTAAGTCCACTGAGGGAACAGAGAGGCTAATTTTGCCACTGCCCTCCTGAGGCACTTGGCTGCTGCAGCACAATTATCCCCACTGCTTAAGTTAAGCTGCAGCACTTTATGTGAGACATGGCCTTATTAGCATTAGCACAGCAGTCTCTAGTGGGGGCAAAACTTGCTAACAAGCTCCTTTAGGAATGACAAATTGGCTTATTGTTGTCTCTGTTCTGAATTCGGCTGGTGTCAAAAACAATAAAACAAAACAGTTCTCCTGTAGTTCGGGAAAACAGTTACCGAAATCCACTTTGTAAAAACTGTTGCATGCAAAGTGTTGAGATGATCAAGTGCGAAAACCACAGTTTTAGTTTCCTGAGAAGCAGAGCTGCTCCAGAGAAACCACAGTTTTCCAGGGTGGATTGATAGGCAGCTAAGTTATTGTAGATAGATTCTATTATAATTACTGAGCCCGAAGATTTTTTTCTCTGTTTGTGAGTGCAGCTCTGCTTCAAAGAAATGTTTGTACATGAAACTACAATCTGCAGATCAGGGTTCAGCTGTCAGAAACCATCTGTGTTAGTTCAGGAAATGAAAGCAGGCACATTTGGGAATAAACAAACACGACAAAGGAAACTATTTGAGCGAAATGTTTATTGTCAGATCAGGAATGGGATGAAGTGGAGATGGGACGCTGGCTGCACCATGAAGCATGCTCCCACTTTGAGCTTATAGGTAATGGTATGGAAGCCCCAAGGCAATGGTTAAACTGTGACGAGTTTCATTGGACATGCTGATGGAGCCGGTGGTTATGATGGGGGTGAGCAGTCACAGTGGGAAAGCTGTGTTATTATTGTAACCTTTAGATGTTTTTTTTTTTTTTACTCGCCTCAGTCGAGATACTTGACACATGATGTATATCCAGGGGTCAAATATCTGATTGCAGGTGGCCATTCGTATGCAGAACAAAACAATTTCATCACTCGCAGGAACAGCCGTCACCACGCTCGTCAGAATATGTATCTGTGCAGGGCGTCACAGAACCGAAGTTAGACTGGAGTGCGGACAAACGTGCACTCCAATCAGGTGGCTATGACTGTTACTCTGATATGCCGGGCTGAAAGCTGAACACAAAGCTGCACCACTTTTCTCCAGTCTCATTTTATATCAACAAAAGCAAGCAAATTAAAAAGGTAAATTAAAAACCATCGACCCATGCATCACGATCTCTTGACATAATTGTTTTTCACGTTAGTTATCAAAGGGCTCTCAGTCAGTTTTGCTTGATTAAGACACAATGGAAGCAGAGACAAAGAAGAGAGTGTTTGAAAGTGAATAGAGTTCTTCTGTTGCTTCTGGAGTTATAATCTTTACATTAATGCTCCAGAACAACATTTAGCCCACTGACCTCATATGTTTGTTTTTGTAGCTTGTTCTGATGGTCAGATTAACATCTTACTCAGTTACAGCTGAGGTCTCAGAATGTAGCTAAAAATAGGTCCAATGAGGAACAAACACCAGTGGTCATTCATACAGGTTGCTAACTGGAGTTTTCCCTTTAAAGGCACTGCTTTCACCTATGCTTTAAAGCTCAGATGTTGCAACTCAAGTGAGGTATTAAGGCGCTCTTTGATCCAGGGTAAGACCAGAGGGCTTCCAGATCGGCTAGTTGGGAAGGTGCATTGCTGAGGAGAAATGAAGCAAGCAGAGGGGAAGCTGAGAAAAGGAGCTTAGGACCTTGTGATGCCTGATTATGGTTTGAACAGTCGATGGGCAGCGCTGATAACAAGAGCTGGATGGAAACATGAGGAACCCATAATTTGGTGGACACTGGACATCATGACTCAAAGTGATTTTAACTACCCCATGAACAATCTCGTCAATGATGTAGTTTTGTTGACACTTTTTGTCAAAATCTTTTACTGTGTAGTATTTGACGAATTAGAATCCAAATCTGTGTGTGATAAGGAGACAAGGATGATGTTTGGTGGATAGCTTACTGGTGGATAGTTATATCTAATGGCATTCATAATCAACAGTTAACAGTGTGCGAAATGGAGATAGAGATCTAGGAAAACACAAACATTGAGTGCAGCCGAAGAAGGCACATTTAACTATGGGTCTTGTCACCACACATCTCACGTCACAGGACACAGACTATAGTTCCAGAGGCCCAAACTCCTTCACACAGGTTGAAACAGAGCAAGAGACCTTCCTGTGAAGCACTGGCCCATAGCAGCTTAACAACGGTCACTTTGACTCAGGGTGACCTCAGAAGGTTCATCCACATAAATTTGGTTTGTATGGGAATCAGAAAGCCTGTTTCTGTATATGTATATGAGAAGTCTTTAATGTGCAAAAATGAAAATATTTGCCTCATTGACAGACTTCTGGGGAAATCCTGACCAGACAAACTTGAATTAACTTAAATTAACCGTAAATGTTGAGATACACTCAGACAAAATGTGGCTACAATGGGGGTAAGTGTTCCATCCACATTCGCCTGTACACATATTTACCCAAATTAAATGGAGATGTCAGCTACAATGGTAACTGAGTTAAGAAAGAAATTAAAAGGTGGCATCCAAGCATTAACAGGGAAGTGTGCTTTTTAGAGAAAGCTCAAATCAACAAACATGATGTAAGTACATCCTCCACATCACTAAGAAAAGTTCAAACTTTTATGAAATAAATGAATTTAGTGTGATGTTGGCTAAAGCAACTCATTGAACCTGGATCTGAGATTTCTACAGTTTCACTAAACTCTCACACTTAATCATTTTCCATAAAACCATATCCAAACTTGCACACATGTGGAACTTATTTAGAATGGACAGACTCACCAGGAGCGGACACCAGCAAATTGAAGCGATGACCATGATGAGGATGAGCTGCACCATCATCTCTATTTCGTGATCACGGCGGCGCTGGGTCTTGTTCTGTCCGCAGCACACCTTGATCAGGGTCACGACGCTCACAGTGTTCAGCAAAAACGACACGGCGATGCACGTCAACCCGACCAGAGAGAAGAGCAGGGAGAAGGCCAGGTCATTTCCCTCAGAGCTGATGTTGAAGAAACACCAGGAGCCGGGCTTCTGCATGTGGTAGCTCCCGATGCCTGTCAGGGGCAGTAACGCTATGGAGCCGGCGATCAACCACACCATCAGCACCATGGAGACCGTCCGGCTCCTGGGCATGCTGGTGGAGCGTGCGAATGGACGGTTGATGCCGGTGAAGCGCTCCACGGCCATGGTGGCGCCGAGCAGCAGCGGGCACAGTCCGTAGAAGACCATGGACATGCCCATGAAGTTGCACAAGTGGCAGTCCGGATCTACCTCGCGCCAATTAAAGTGTGTGACATGGAAGGAAATGACGATGGAGCCTGTGACCAGAAGACCCAGGAAGTCGGTGACCACCAGGCCGCCGAGGAAGATGAGGAAGAAGGAGCGCGAGCGGCTCTGCGTCCGCCGGAAGGACTTGATGAGAACTATGAAGGCAATGAGATTGGAGGAGAGACCCAAAGCCGTGAAGATGGATGAGAATTTTGCCGAAGCGATGGCGGGGTGGTAGTTGAACGGAGGGCTGTTGATGGAGTAGCAGAGGGGGGTGTTGTTGGTGAGAGGCAGGGCTGAGGCATTCATGGTGGTCGGCCGGTTGTTGATTGCAGATGACTCAGAGATGCGAAGACAATACCGTTGAGAGGAATTTCATTTCTCTCTTCATCCTCAAAAGCGGAAAAGAGAAAAGTTACAAGACATTCTCCATAATGGGAAGTTTGACTATAGACAAATACCAACCAAATGTATTGAAACATGAGCATTGAGCAAAGGGAAAGAGCAACAGAACACCTGGCCAGCTACTGTAAGAGTTTTGCTCGTTGCACTTTAAATGTGATATGTGAAGCAGTACATTTCTGTTTAGTCTCGTGGATACAATGCTGAATGGTGCTTATTTGGATGAGGCTGAGTATGTGACAAAACTGCTAGTGCTGAAAAGTGGTTTCTTTTCACTCATCCATTTTCTATACATGCTTATTCTATTTAGAGTCGTGTGAGGTCGAAGCCTTTCTTACATACACTGGAAAAAATTAAACACTTAAAAGGCTGGCAGCTCATCACAGTCTCTTGTTCCAAACTCTAAAGCACAATTCAGTTCTTCTTCTATTTTCTAAATATTTTGACATAATTTCTGTTGGTTTTCATAAACCCGTCTTCACCACAGTGTTTACTGAGATCTGGGAATATGACTGTGTATATTGCTACAATAATGCAAGACACAGGAGTTGGTTGGACGATTAAACAAGTCGTAAGCAAGGCAGATTATCTGAATTACTTCATTTGGAGGTAAAATTGAAAGTCACTGCACCCAAAATAAACAATAGTAGATAATTCCCAACTACAGCAAGTCAAAGCTGATGCAGGAAACTGGGCTGTAAACTGTGATGAATGGTTATTATTTCACAGTTTGTTCTGACCTGTGTGATCATCTGACTGCTCTCGTATTAGCCATCTTCCTAGATCTCAACAATTTATTAAAAGGTCACTAAAACTACAAAAAATAAGACCCACATTCTAGGATTTTCAGGGATGGCCATGTAAACCGTATAAAGTGAAATAACAGCTCAGATGCGGCACATAACACCCACACAAACACAGGCAGACAGTGACAGCATGGGACAGAGATGGAGAGAGTGACATAGAGACTGAAATAGACTGAGTAGGCATATCCTGGCAGGAAATGTAGCTGTGTGAACAGTGCTGACAGAGATGCCAACAGGAAATCAAACACATAGTGTCACAAGCAGTCCATGATGTTGTCCCTAGTGGTCTGTCCCCAATATAATGCCCGTCATAGTCAGTCAGTGAGACTGACGTTAAACAAAATGGAGGTACAAGTGAAATGGAATACTGGAAATAAATAATCATCATTTTCCCCAAAGAAAATTGTTTGATGGTTTGACATGTGGGTATTGGTATCATCCTGATAGAAGCCAAATCAATAAACAGGAATATAAAAATGTCATCTTTTAAGAAAAATAGTCTTGTTCAAATAAACCCATACAATTCAATAAATACTGATGTTACCTGATGCCCATAAGATACTTTAGGTGTAGGTGGATCAACATAGCTACAAACATTGATCATATCAAAATGTGGGTTTAGCTTCCTGTCAACATCCTGACACTGATCTGACACTGATGTTATCATGTAGAGAGGAAGTTTTTAAGATACAATAAAACTTAAAGAAATGAGATCCAGTTCAAAAAGAATAGAAAGAGAAAAAAGAAAGCAATTGTGAGGCAATATAGAAAATGAATAAACAAAAGGATTTAATTTATTAAGTGGGGTGATAGTAATGATACAAGAACACTTTGCATGTTGATGGCAGCAAAAGGATATCGTGTCATTAAAATACCTATACAAGATTTTCCTGCACATGAACATTTTGTCGCTCATCCAGATTTTTCCCTGCAGCCCATTGTTTAGCTTGCATACTTTAATTGAGACGAACGCACCCAAGACTGCACAGGACACTAAACAGACGGGTAATAAGTTTAGTAACTCGATCTCACAAGCAGGAGCAATTTAGAAGGATGCACATGCAGCACATACTTTAATTCATTAGAGTTTTCGCCACCACCATCTGTCATTTTAATGTCCTTCTTCCTTTCGGCATCATGTTTCTATGCTTATTACTACGCTGATATTTCCCAGTATTATTAGTGTTAAACAGAGAAGAGAACCTGAAGAACAAACTGGAGAAGAAAGATGCAAAGCTGCAGGACAACAAACCTATACGAGTCCAAATTTCAGCTTTTTAAAATGTCTTTATATTACATGAAAAAGTGTATCTATTATAAAGACCTTTTTTTTTCTAAATACATTTGGCTGCAGTTTTGCTTCATAAATAATGTGTTAAAAATGAATCTTTCAACAGTCTTCGAAATTTTTGTCACTGGACATCCCCAGATGATAAAACCTTTAAGATAAGAGTTGTTTTTTTGTTTTAAAACTATGACGTACATTTCTGCAGACTGATCTTTGATTCCACTTTTGATCTGATGGTGTAATGATAATTTGTAGACACATGAATCATAAATCCCAACCGCAATGGCTGCAGGTTTTGTTTTTTTTTTTTGTTTTTTTTTTTATTTTAAATATCTAATCATGACATTTTCCAACCTTCAGCTCTTTGACTGAAAGCTAACTACACCATTATCAGGTACTTCCATCCCTCAGAGATTGCTCGGATGAGACGGGGCTTGGCGCCGGCTTTTGTGTGACCATGAAGACCTTTATTGCGTACCATTAGTCAAAGTGCCCGTTAGCGTCTAAAATCAATAAGTCATATTTAAAATTGCTTCATTGAGGCAATCCAGTGGTTTCCTATTCAAACTAATGGGAAACCAAAGAAGCTTAATTATGAGGTGTATGTACTTAATGGAGAATGCTGAGTGTGTGCAAAATCATATTTTTGTTCAAATGCTGAACAGGTTGGCTTCACAAGAGCCCATCATTTAAAATATGTTTAAATAAAAAAACAACATTCTGAAACCAATGGGATAGTCTGATGTCCATCCAATACCCTGCTCAGTCCATCAGGACTCTATTAGATGATCTGTTTTCCACGTTTGTATCGCAAACCCTTAAATAAAAATGCATGTTATGCACTGGTTTTTCAAGGCAAAGGGCACAGATGCACATGAAAGCGAGCAGTAGGTCTGGGAGATAATAAAAACAAGAAGAACATGATTAACTCATCAAAGTCATCAAGCCAAATTCTTTTGCATTGAGTCTACTCAGCCAAGTGGTTGTTTCATTGTGTTCTTAGTGAAGTAAACAAATAAAACAGAAACTTCACAGCCTGCTGGGTTAACTGGGTCTTCTTACAGTTCTTTATTTCAAATAAAAGAGCCAGAATATAACTAGTGTAAAAGTCTTGACCCCCGTAAGATACCTGTAATCTTGAGACAGGTCACTGGTAAATTTTGTCTTGACCTGCAACAATTAGCGTGCTGGTTTGAAGTGATAATCTTATTCTCTCCTTGTGCAGATGATGTGGAAAGTGAGGATGTTTGCCTTACATCAAATATGCTGACTTGACTGATTGATGTCATGTAATAACCACTAAACTACTATGGGAGAGTTACCCACTATAACTTCATGTAAATCCTTAGTTGAAGAAAATTTGGCATGAATTTGTTTTTCAACAAAACCATTTCCATGATCCCTCTTTAAAATGTTGAAACATATTACATCATTGCATTATAGTAAGTATTAGTAATATAGTGTTTATAATTAAATCAGCACTGACATGAGTTGCAGCTTTCTCTCAATTGAAAGTTACTGAAAGTGTGAAATCTGACTTATTCCAAGTGACATCATGACAAATGATGAAGTTAAACTAACACTTCTAAACTAGGGTGCATTAGCACTAGCAATTGATGGCAACAGAACAAATAATACAGGATAGTATATTTTTGGGTTCCTCTGCAGTTTAGATATGCTCAATGATAATATAAATATAAATATTTGTGTCTCCCAGTGTGGATATGAATATGATATGCTCTTAACAAAGTTTACTAAGTAACACAAATTTCTCTTACCACCACAGACGTTCCTTCAGGGACCAAGTTGACTCTCAGTTGGGAAGTTTGTGCTACTCCATCCAAACCATCTTCCTGCACTTGCAAGATCAATAATGACAACACAAAGAGTGATCACAGGAAGAAGTGAGAAACATGTCACATACACCAAGTCCTATCTGATGGAAATAAACTCCAACATGAAGTCCCACAGCAGGCTGTTAGTATTAGCCCCCGCTCCTCTCCACTCCCTTCCCCCTGCCGCTCAGATACTCATCTCTCCCCCTCCAGTCGCTCTTCCTTTTGCTCACTTCTTCACCCCTCCCCGGAAGACAAAGGGGAAGGACTTGGGGAAGGCAGCACATAGTATTTTAGGCAGAAGAATGAGCAACATGAGAGAAGTCGTAAAGCATCAAACTGGATTTAGTGGATGGGGAAAGCGGGTGGGGGGGGGGGACATTTTGTCTCATGTTCGTTTTTCAATTCAAATTCATGTCATTTATATGTGACTGTGGTGAGATGAAGGAGGGTTTTTTCCCCCAAAAGGTTGCAGAAAGTGGGTCAATAAAAAACATATAACTGGACTTTTTTTGTACTAAACACATCAACTTATTATCAACTAATTTAAGGACATTAGAGTCAAAAGTTTTCTGGAACAAGCGGAAAAGGCTTGACATGCCATCAGCAGATGGTTTTCATTTTGGGTTAAAGTTTTATACACAGTCTGACTTTTATACAGTTTACACAAGTGAAAAACTTCTTCAGATAGACACATGCAGTACAGATGTGATTCATGGCTGCCAGATACTTTCAGCTAAGGACAGGTCTGTAAATCAGTTAGGAAAAGAATGGACTGGAGGACAGCAGGAATGAAGGTTTGCAACAGTGATGATAATAAAATCCCTCCAGCTACTATAGTCTTGACTGATGAATATGTGCAGTCTGCAAATGTGTCTGAGGAAAAAAGTCTGGTAACTGCAACTTGTTGGCAAAATGAGCATCAACACAAAACGAAACATTTTGAGAAATACGACCATCGTACAGAGAGTTGAACAGAAGATTGATGTTACCCTCATGTTTGCTTAAAGACCGGCTCTGATCGATGCTATACTCTCATGTTTGCTTAAAGACCGGCTCTGTCCAACGTGAAAGAATAACCGGAACTCTGACTATCAAGCATCCTGTTTAATCCATACACAAACCAAAATGTAAAACTATTTATTGATGATTGACAGGCAGGAGTCTTGAGTCTGAACTATGGCCAGAGACGCTTTTTAGGTTGTATTAGGATGAATGAAATATTGTTTTGCTCTCATCTAATTCCTACCCATGAAAATCTAACAATAAAGGCTGACTTATAGTTGTTTCCTTTGGTTCTGCTGTGCTCCAACACACAAGCACACCAACACATATTGAACGAAGCAAATGGACTATTATCACCAATATTTGTGTAGCGGCTTCTACATAGATTTGAAATACAACAAAGCTACAAGACTCATGGTTTGGTCAGCCTCACAAGCAGCGGCGGCCTCAAAGGTCCTCCCTAGTGCCTGGGATTAAGGCGGGCATTGGATAAACACTGACCGTAAATCACAAACTGGCTCAGATCCAATTGGGACAACATCAGAGCCTACAAATTTCAAATATGTAAATATTGACAACATGACATATCCAGATTCATTCTTTATTTTCCTCCATAGAGGAGAGCTTTGTTTTCACAGTCTGTACACAAAAAATAAAGTGTAAACAAACAAGACATTACAGCAGTCTGTACCCAGGCTATTTAAAGCAGTTATAGCTCAGAGCGAAAAAACTCCCACAGCTTGTTTTTTAGCAGATCGTTGTCTGTGTCCAGAGGGGAGAAAGGTGAAGCGTGGGTTGAGGGAGTGGCTCTGGTTGTGGTCTGTTAGTGGTGGCAGTGTCAATGAGGGCTGACAGGTTGGGAGTGGGGGGCCAACCAAAGCTCAGTTTCTTGTCCAGGATGAGGTAGTTAAAGCTCTCTGCCATGTCCGCTGAGTGGCTGCTGATAGAAGTGGGGCAATTAGGGCTGGTGAGTTTGTCATAGGTGTCAAAGATGAACTCTTTTGTCTTGTTGATGTTGCGAGAGCTGCCTGCTTGTTGGAAGGCTGAGTCCTGGCCTGGATGAGTATGATTGTGTCTGCCTGACTGCCTGGAGTCTGTCCCTGAGGAAACTGTGGCTGTGCAGTTGCCTCCTCCAACCACTGGCTGACACTGTGGGTGAGTGATTTATGGCATTTCAGTACTTGCATGCCTTTCGCACGCAGGAAGACAAAGTTGTGGTCCGTGGAGCCGAGCTGTTGCTGTACAAGTGTTGTAAGCATTGCGGGACAACATTTCCATGTCCTGTGTGCAGACCCTATCCTATCATGGATCCTGGTGTCGTTGAACCTCGGTTATTGTCAGCGCCCCTCTCCTGAACAGATTCCCTCATCCCGTCCGTTCTGCTGATGGTGAAGACATCCAGGTTCAGGAACAGAGGTGATGAGCTAGGTTTTGGTCAGGACGATGATGCACGCCCGCTGAAAGATTTTCTCCAAACAGCACCTGACATGGAGGGTGTCACAGATTGCACGTGAGCCATCAAAACCAAGGGAAGGAGGAGATTAAAGGGACACTTCTGCAGCCTTATATGCACTACACCTCATCGTCACCGCTTCCTCTGGCTGGATGTCAGATTGGATTACGTTCAATGGTTTGAGGAGATTTGCCTTAGATTGTTGCGGGAGTAGGTGAGTTTGTTTTCCCTTTGCATGGCTGAAACACATGCACAGGATGATCAGGACAATCCACAAAATGTTTCTGATGTTGGCCATGTTAGCCATGATAGTGATTAGCACAATTACACAAAAAAAACCCTGCCAGGCATGGATCAGGACTTGACAGACAAGAGTACAGACTGTGTCGTCTCAGCAGAGTAGGCGCCACCTCGCAGCACTCATGGAGTGTGTTATCATTACCAGTGAGACATCGTTTCAATTTCTCCGCCCACACTGATCACCAGCACTTTGAGTGATCTTCTAGTTTGGGCAGGCTTCTGTCAGTTTGAGGTTAGAGGCCTGTAATCTTGGTGTACTCTCTGGTACAGACCTGTCATTTAATGCAGAAGTGGTTCAGTCACCTTCAGCTGAGGCACACAACTAAGTTTTTGATTGTTTGACCTGCTGACCTGGAGACAAATCATGCTTTCACTCATTCAAGGCTCCATTTTTATAGCTTACTTTATTATTACTTAGATGTACAAACAGATCTAAATTTACAGCTCCTTCTGCAACACAATGTAAAAGCAAAAACTATGTTAGACCTGTCAATATTGCCCATTGGTTTTCAATTTGTTTTTAAAGGTCTTTTTGCAAGGTTTTCTAAACCCCCAATTCAATTCATGATAAAAAAAAAAAAATCATCACATCACCTACATGCAGCAGATAGGAAACAGTGTGTACTGGTGTTTCAATGTTTGTCATATGCCACTGTGTGCTGCACCTTTGGGATAGGATCAGGGTCAGGACTACGATTAGGGTCAAATTCTTGTAGTATATTTTTCTACTTTTTTACTATATTGCTTTATTTATTTAATTTTTTTCTTGGCATTAATTCCTCATATATACAAACAAACTTTTTAAAACACAAAACTCAGCCAAAAACAGGATAAAAATTTTAATAAAGCGCACAAACACAACACAGTGGATGCATTGCCTTTACAAAGCTTTGGCCTATCTTTAGGGCAGGGTGGATGTTTTCCTCCTACGCTACTGATATTCCCTCATCTATTCCCCATATGGCAGATGAAAGGGTTTGAGATAAGGCATGAAATGGTGGGTGGCTGAAGAACTACAATTTATTCCACTTAAGCGATCCTTTGGGCTCTACACACTGGGAATGTGAGCGACGAGTTCTGGGAGAACAGAGACGTGGTGCAGAGGATTGCAGAGATTAGAGACATGACATTGATGCAACACAGTTTTTCTCTTAGTGTCATGTACATACATCTAATGCATTGGACATTATTGCAAGCTTATAGTGCCGACTGTGTTGCTGGTGATTACCTTTGAGTCCATATGAACACTTAGCTGGCTGTTTCGGTGTTTGAGATCTCTTAATAAACATCACTGGTTGCCGAGTTTCACAACTATACTGTGGTGTATCTGCTTGAATACACTAGAGGACGCCTCTCAGGATTCTTGTATTTAACTTGAAGGTCGAACAGGTTTTCTCTTGGGGTGCATGTTTCTAAGAGAGCCATGAAAATATCACTAAACTATAAAATAACTCACAATACATGGTTGTCCACAGGGTATCATTACAAAACCAGATACAGAGGTGTAATTAATCTCTGAATAAAATAGACAACCAAAATAAAAAAAGCTTCTATGTGTTTGTACTAAATTATTAATGTAAGACTTACATGGCTTCTAGTTTCAAATTCTCACACTACGAAATAAACAGTAAATGGGAAATACATGTTAAATCCAAGTTACAATGACAGCTGTTATGTTTCCAGTTGCAGGCCAGTTATCCTCCTCTTGGCACTGTCTGCTAAGCCACATGCTGCCATCTAGTCTAACATGTCGAATTACACACATGAAATCACTGAACACTCACACAACCTATATTTATGCTGAAGGCACAAAATATGAAACACACTCACATAATAACTGACATAATGTGCATAACTCTCTATACAGCCAGCAAAACAACTTTTCTCAAACATATCCATCAAACTCACTGGAGTGAACAAGCAGACAAACTAAATGAGCCAATATACCAATTAACCACTGAAAGTAGCTGTTTGGCTCCTGACAGGCTCGTGTACATGCTGTGTAATGAAAGCTGAGCTGCTGGGCCTGAAATCCTTACGAACCGCAGGTCTTCTTAACAATGGCTAAATCAAAATGTTGTATCCTCTCTGTGTTTTGACCTGAGCATTTCCAAAACTGTCATGTATTTTGTTTCCATATGTACACGCCACGCCAAGAGACAAAACATATGCAAATGAGGAAAATGCCAAATCGGCAACACATGCGGCAGCTTTAAGAAAAACGCTGTGAAGTGAACACAATCAAAGAATCAAAGAAAGAAAAGTGCTGCAAATCACACCAAATTCAAACATATAGTTCCTAGTAACACAAAACAGTGATAAACTAAGCTGTGAGCACATCTAGTTCAAGCCTCTGAAGTCAATAATATTGCAGATATTTCCTGTTGTCTACTTATTGTTGAACCCTGTTTGAACCAAGATAAAAAATACTAACTAGGGGCTGGAGACTAGACAGCCTATTCATGCTGAAAATAAATGAAGAAAATGAACAAGAACCAGAAGACTGACAACACCAACGTCAGCACCAACTTGGCATCTATGACGCGTCACTGTTCGCAGTGGCCCCGCCGTTGCCCCCCAGTCTCTGAAATGAAGCATCCAGCTGCTGGGAACAAACAGACAGGTTCTGCTTAGTTGAACTCCAAATTGGTCCATTTGGCAGCTAATTGCATTAAGGGTCAGGTGCTAATGTCCTCAGGTTGCCACCCTATTTCTTCAAGTTGGCAAGCAAGATGTGCTTCCTGAATCACACAGTGATGGAGGTGAAAGGTTACAGACCCACCTGTGATTCTAAAGATGTGTTCATTTCAAGATGGTCTTGTCTGAGACAATGCCTTTGTCTTACTCGCACACAGATTAAATCTACACAGAAACAACATACTGTCCATGCAGTCTGTATCTGTACACTGAAATATAGAAAGTTAAGTTGAAAGTGAGTTGTCTGTTGAAGAAAAGGACAGGACATGTGCACATGTGGCTATTTGATATGCAGACACACAGGCTGTTAAGGCTCTGTCAATAATCAACTTACACATTATTGTAAACCTGAACTCTATTTGTTATTAACTTATTGGAGCCACTGTAAGACGATGTGCAAATGCACAACAAGTTCTTCTGCTTTCATTTCCTTAACAGTCTTCTTGCGCAAGTTTCAGTTCTTCTCACAGCAATGTTTACCACATCTGAGACCCCTATTGTACATACCCTGCTTAAAGGTCTATGTATTCAAGCACGATATCCGACTGACATCAAACCACTGCAGACTTTGCGCAGATGCCAGACAAAAAGCTGTAACTCAGTGACCGACAGAGGATATTTCCTGAAACAGTGCTCCAATAAAATCCTTCTTCACACTTAAAACTTTCCATTCTGGAGTCCAGAATTACATTTTATTGAGGTCTTAATGAAAAAAAGAGCTCTGGCCCTTGAAGGACGGTCTCAATTTCAGCCAAGAACAGCTCACCAAACCCACTGAACAAAACCTCAGCAGAAATATATACGAAAAGCAGAGACACTGGGGGTGGGGTGGGGGGTGGTGGTGGTGGGGGCTTTATGCCCTCCTGATGATGCCCTTTGCTGTCGAGTGAAATGAGCTGCTTTCTGGTGCCATGGCTAACAGTAAGTGATCGTACCATTGGTGGGAAACATGGGAAAAAATATATCACCTTCAGTGAGTCCTTGCAAGACTATGGGGAGCTGCAAGAAACTGGAAACTTATAGATGAGAGAAACAAATGCTTCCCATGCACATTATGTATGTAGATAGTTCTTTCATGAAAAATCACCTCAACACATTTCCTAACTGTGCCCATATATGAACAGGCTCTAAGCTGCAGTGTTTTGCATGAATATCTGTACATTTCCTCTCACCTCAGCATAAATGCAACACATCAACAATCCCATTAAAATTTGCATACACATTTTACAGCCAACCTGCATACACATTGTGCTAGCCAGAATAGTGCTGGTAATGCTGCAATGCCAAATAGTGTCACAAGGTGGTGCCTCCCTCTGTTTTGTTTTGACTCGTATGATTAGTGAGTATAGTGCCATGGAGAGCTGGCATTGTACACTCAGTGTTAAGTACTGTAGAATAAATTAGCAGCGTGGAAACCTCCACTCCACTGTCCGTAGGGTCTCCAAGCTAATCGGCTATCCCAGAGCTCCTGCTAACTAGTCCCACACTGCTAGCTCTCTCCATCTACACCAGCCACGTTACAACATGCACACTTAGTATTATTCTCAAGGCAAACAAATTACAGAAACTTATTCTCTATTTCCTACAATCTGTGCATATGATAAAGGAGGGAGATACAAAGGAAAAATCTGAGACTCATCAGAAACAACCCTTACAAATGGGAATGAGGGAGGCGAATATGGGGAAGTTTGCCTATAGGGCTTTCTGCCAGAAAGCCTCTCTAGCAAGTGGTCAATGATATGAAACGGTCACAGTTTTGGTAGGTTTAGGCATCGAATGGACTTAGCCAGGTTTAGGAAGTCACATGGTCATCCATTAACCCCAACCTCCTTATCTCGTGTCATCTGACTTCCTAAGGCTTTCTGGCAGAAAGACCCAAAGACACACTTCTCCCAAACACCTTGAAGTGTACAGTCTTCTGCTTTTGTGATTTCATACCTGAGTAACTTCAGTACACTCAGATCAGCCTGAAACTCCTATTAACATCACAATTTAGTTTGCATGCATCACTTCCTACCGTTCTGTTCACAGTATAAATTAGCAGCTCTGCACCATTGTTCTCTTTGAAGCTTACCTACTCAAACCCACTCTGTGTGTCTGTAAGCTCACCATAAGTAAATTATATTACACTCCACCCTGGCTAACACCTTAAAAGGATTCTAAGTGATTTCCTCAACATTATGCAGAATCAGGTCTGACCATAGGACAATTGGCACCCGATGTCATATCTCTCCTAACACATTCCCCCCCCCCACATAAACACAAACACACATTGTTTTCCTTGCTTCTGCAGCCATTATACTCCCTGCTCTCACACACATACACCCAATCAAATTCACATATCCCACCTCTCTGTTTGTTTTATTGTATTTTACCGCAGGTGTCTGCATTTACAAAGCGCATATATTTGATATATACTGAACATCTCATGACAGTAAATGCCTATCCATAACATTTAATCATTTTAGCAATCGAGTATCTGATATTTTTCTGCAACATGAAACGTTCCTCAAATTACAATTACAAATACCCTCATCTCCAAAGACTGGTGTGTATTTTCATCCATAAATGTCACTCTGTTTTCAAAACTTTTTATCTCTCTGAAGTCAGTGTTTAATTTCTGAAATTGTGATTGAAGATGTTGATACGGTTATGTACTCCTCGTTGGTCAGACAGAAGTTTTCCAAGTGCTTTAAGAAGATGGACATCCAGTAAAAATGAAACAACAGCTGTGTGTAAATTATCTATCGTTATCCAATACTAAACAAAAATGATCTTTTTTTTCTAATGTCATCACAACTTGTCACCTCAAATTCTGAGCACATAGAATAGTAGTAGTAGTAGTAAACATGCACATACAGTATGTTCGGCTCATTTACCAAATTATCCAACATTGTTGACCCATTTTTCTTTTCTAACTTTTGCCCCCTTTAAATTATATTCATTTTGCCAGATAGACATCTTTGGATGAACTAAACACACACAGAATTCAGAAAAAATGAACACAGACACACACACACACACACACACACACACACACACACACACACACACAGCCCTTCTTTTCCAGTCAATCTGTTATCAATTTCTACACCACCAGCCCCAAGCGTGCTGTTTTGTTTTCACTCTAATGAGCTGTAAAAGTCTAGCAGAGAACATGCGTCGCACCAAAACTGCCAGAAAAAAACAACCGGCTGAACTTCACCTGAACTCAGCCAGAGGGTCATACCTGTAGCGAATGTCTCCATGGTTGCCGGCGCAGACACGACAAATATGTTTTGTCCTGCTTTTTAAAAACTTGAAGCAACGCGGCGATACGTTTGCCAATACATTCCCCGGGAAATGCTGCAGGAGTTGCAGACAATTTATTTCGGTCTCCTCGCAGACATGAACGCAGCTTGAAATATAGTAGAAAAAGAAGGTCTCCTCTCACTTCATTCCCATCCATCTGTGCAGGCATGTTGGAACAGAAGTGTAGAGGCCAATTACTCAAGGAGAAAACCTGTGTGAGTCATACCGCCTCTACATGGTGATGAGGCCCTGTCTCAGCGGCGGGGAGCCTTTTTTTTTCATGACAATTAGTCTCTCTGGATATGTGACAGTTGCCATTTTCCCCCTGAACACACCATATTTCAATCTGTCAAAGTCGAGGCTTTAAATTGATGCTTTCATAAAACTGGTTTAAAAACAGGTCATCGGTGACAAATAAGCGTAATGAATAATATTGGGAGTAATTGACTGTGTGATCCTCGAATTAGGAGGTGGTTAAAAAGGCCGCCCAAATATCAAGGATTGAACCAGGACTTGCTGACTCATTGAAATATACTGTGAATGACAAGTTACTGAAAAGTATCTTTCACTCATGGCACTGCCCCGATTCATCTTTCCCCACTCAGGTTCACTTTACTTTAGATACTGAAGCAAAATTACTCCCACACAAAAAACAATTAGGTTCAAAATTCCTTTGAGTCATTATTAAACATCCCATTAATCCAACAGCTCAACTTCTCATCTACTTCACCAGAATTTCTATACACAAATAATGCCACTCTTGTTATAAAAAAAAGACTTTGGAGGCCCGCTTGAGAGCTGTTCATTATGCTCCTGTGTGTCCCCGATGATCCCACGCTCCAGCAATTCAACAGTAATTATTATAAAGTCCACATGGTCATTGTGGCAGAGGAGACTGTGCTCGCATCAAACATGGCCACGCTGTGCTCTTCCTATCACGCAGCGCCTTAAAAGACCAAGTGTACTGAAGCATATCAGCCAAAACAAACAAACAGAGAGGCAGACACTTTGGAGCCCATGCAAAAAAAAAAAAAACACTCAATGGGATCAATGAGTTCAATTACAGTTTAAAGACTGACTGCCTCAACTTTGACCTACTGTACTCACCTTAATTGTGAGTGGTCTTGTTTTCCAGGTGCAAAGAGTGTTTACTAGTGACATTACAGATTGACTCACCTTCATTTTCAATTCCAAATAAAGTAGTAGCTCCTGAGGCGTTTGGCTTGTTAGCAATCTGGTCTCCTTGTTACCAGCAAATTTATATTGTACTCATCAAAGTAATCGTGCTCTGAGATCTCAGCTCTTTCTCTGTGGAGCAAAACATTGTCTTGACTGAGAGAATTGAGCTACAACCCTGATTTTAAAAACACTGGGACGCTCTCCATCCTCGCTTGTGAAGGACTGAGCCTTTCCAGGATGAACCTTTCATGCCCAATCATGATACTATCACCTGTTACCAATGAACCTGTTTACCTGTGGAATGATCCAAACAGGTGTTTTTGGATCAGTCCACAACTTTCAGTCTTTTGTTGCTCCTGTCCCGACTTGTTTGAAACATGGTGCTGCCATCAAATTCAGAATGAGCAGATATTTACAAAAATCAATGAAGCTGATGAGATCAAAAATTAAATACATTGTCTTTGTGCTGTTTTCAATTGAGTGTGTATCAAAATGGATTAGCAGCAGATTATCACATCCTGTTTTATTCATGTTTTACACAGCGTCCCAACTTTTTTGGAATCAAAGTTGTATAAAAATAAAATCATATTCGTAATGAACCACAGCTTTTCTTTCAGAATTCAACCAGCTTCCAGGTGGCTGCTCCCCTGCACACTACACATTGTTAAAGATGCACTGCAACAGCTGGGACACTAGGGGGAGGGAGGCTTCTTTTTATATTATATAGAGGTCGTGCACTTCCCTCTACTTTATGTTAATGCTGCACACACCTGGGTCAGAGGAAAGGTTGAGAGGGCTAATCTTAGTTCAGAGCGTCATAACATCACACATAGACTGATTTTGCCCCCTAAATCCATCAAGGCGACATAAAGAACACAGACAGAGAGGTCTCTTCATTACGTGGTGAACTTCAGTGGATGCAGTGGTTAGTCGACGCCCTCTTTTTACAGGGCTCATATTTGCGGCTTTAGGCTGGGATGCCTGACTGAGCATCATGCAAATTTCAGCGCGTGGATCCTCCAAGATGAGGGATGGAACATGTAGAGCCCTGTTAGTGTGCCCCGCCCGCGTTTGCAAAAACTAGAATTATAATACATCATCATCATTTTTCAAGCTAAACTCAATTTCTCAGCTGCTCACTCTGCTGGAATATGATTTAATTGTGAATCAAATGGACATGTTTACAGGGAGGCTTTCATGGTTTCACCGCTGATGGTTTCATGTATCCTTAATCATTACTGTAAAGTTCACTGGAGAGCCTCGCAGCGCAGATAGCACTGTAGGGTTTTATTTTCTGCCCTCATTTTCACGCTCTGTTTCCCATTACAGAATCATTATCCCCCCAGTACCGAGCCTGTTTTCTGTGTTTCAGATGACATTTGAGACCAAAGTCCAAATGAGTTTTTTAGAAGCAACTGTTTTCTTGGGGTGTGAGACTTTTGTGCTCAAGTACAAAGTTTACTGCTGGTGCAGTTTGCAGGCCATGAATGGTGACTGTTTCTAAAGCCGAGCCAAGTCATTATCTGACAGTAACTCTTACCAGACACATTCCATGTCCTTGAATGGGCATATGTACAAAAAAAAACCTTAACAAGAAAGATGTGGCTTTTTTCTCAGCTGCTGAGCCAAAATTACATCCCACTTCATGCACTGGATCAGACACCTCATCTAAGAATGATTTCAGAAGCAAACGTTAGCTGTGTAAGTTTTTATCTTGGAACCTATTGTCAGAAAGTTCCTGAAGCAGTTTCACTTGTGTATATAATATAAATAATAACACCAAGCCCACCCCATGGAAAAAATGTACAGAACAGGAAATACATGGAAAATAGAGCCCAAGGGGCAGATGAGCTGGGACATGGAGAATACCCATGGGCAAATGCTTCACCAGATTCTAAAGTAATTTAGGGGTAATAATTTATATAGGTCTATAATTTTCCTGCTTACATGAAGTTGTCACTGGTGTCATGGTCACTGGTGGGAAATTCTTATTCCTAGTGATGAATCAGATGTCCTTCAAACTCAAATTGAAACCATTTTCTAAAAAAAATAATAATTCAAAACTCTTGCCAGTGGCACCAGTACATCATACTTAAACAAACAAGCAAAAGCTCTTATTTATGTGCATCCAAAATCACCCATATAAGCACTTTGGAGATCTGGCAAACACACTGGTGGGATGAAAACACACCAAACTTGGATTAAGGGTAGAAGACAATGGTGGTCATGTCAAGTACAATAAACAATTTAGTACACTTCGACAAAGAAAGACTTGCAAGAGACGCATTTTCAAAGAGTGATGTCCTCACTTTATACTGAGGAAACGCTGAATCCTGCATTTACCATCTCAATAATCTTTCATTAGCCTCACACAGTCAATGTTTTTTAAACTACAAGTCCGCTCTTTGTTATGCAGCCTGTTCATAAAAAAAGATCTGACAGCATAAGATGAAAAAAAGATTCATCATGTGGGGACAATGACTGTCTATCCCAAATTTCATGGTGGTCCATCCTGTGTTTTTAAACATGTTTCACTCTGTATCGGCATTGGACTCATCAGTCAGCAAGACCAAGGCCTAAAGGACTAAATAGAAGAGTGGGTAGCGTCGACAGGAGATGAAATAGTAATGGTAGTAATGAGAGCAGGACAGCGTGGGTAACAAGAACAAGAGGGGAAATGAGGGTAGCCTTTCTTACTACTCCGACAGGAACTTGTTTTAATAGCAGCAATCTGTCAGGAGGAGATCTGGCTGGGAACAGAGACACAGACAGGACGGAGGGAATGTAAAACAGATTGTGGGAAATAACAGCATGAGGGCATAAGAACAGGAGTCATGTCACAGCACAGTATTTAAAATACCAACACTGCCATGCTGGGTGACGCTCAAGCAGCGGGTCAGGCTGGGACGCAGCACACAGGACACTCCTCAAAACTATCTATCTTTTGTACATAAAAGTGTCCGGTTGTATAGTGAACGTCAAAGTAAGTGTGATGATCAAAATGGTGACGTACACTATAACGTCCTGCAGATGGCAGCAAAGCCTTTTGAGAAAACAGATCTCAGCTTTCTTCAGGATGGGAGGGAGAATTTAGTAAAAATACAGGATACATCTTAATGATTACAATGTGAATCTATCTATCTGTCTATCTGCTTGTTTTGTCCATCATAGTCGCATCAGTGTGTCTTCACCCAAATCATGATAGCGACATTGATTAGACAAGTAGACGGAGTGGATCCAGCACTTGTTCTTGAAATACCCCGAGGTAAGAAGAGATCCTGCCGTCTCTGCACTTTATTTATTTATTATTGCTATTGCTATTCCTCGGCTGCTCATTTACATCATTAAGATCTTAGTGCAGAGCTGCTCTCTCCTCTGTGAATCAGTAGGCATGTGGCATGATCCCCCCCCGACACCTTTACTGTTCTGGCTGCAGTTCAAATGTCAGTAAATCTCTTATTATAAAAGGTGGTCATAAACACCTAATGGTCTGTCATGAATATTTTAGAGCCCTGAATATCATACAGAAATGACCTCTGCAAAACCGCAACCTTAACAAGGCACATCTCGAGACGGATAACCTCCGCAGCCGGTGCAACACGAGGCCGCTCTCCTGGTTCTTTTGGCTTTTTTTTCGTGGCATGATTGGATTGATTTGTCATTTGCAACAGAAAGAGCTTGGCCACGGGGCTGTGGATAATCCAATTTATCGCTTTGCCATTTATTACAAATTTCTGTGGCTTTTGGGTCCACTGTCACATCGATTCGTTGATTGCTTGCTTAGCTGGGTCCTAATGAGCTGCTGTCTGAATCACTGCATAATCACCGCCCTAATTCACTTCCTCGCCTGCCCTCACACTCGGTCTGTTGGCTCACCACTATTAGAAAAGAATGGACTGAAACGCAGCTCTCTGAACAGACAATTAGTAACGTCATCCTCCAAACGGGTTGTCATTCTGCGTGTATTACCCTTTAATAAATGACAATCCTCTCGTGGCTTTGCCGAGTGTTGCCACAAATTGGTGTTTCAGGTGACAAGGAGCTTGTTGGCACATCATCTGCAGCTGATATACGTGTGAATCAAGCAGTCGTGAGCGGCGAGGGTCTGAGGAGAGGCGGTTTCTGAGGACTTGATTCACCAAACAATTATCTTTGGTCTTAAATGTGTGACCAGATTGCTAACAAAATGTCTTAAAAGAGATGGAAGATTATAGCTCTGAAATTACAGTGTAAATATTTTGCACTTACAGGCTGCAAATTAAGTAGCTACTGGACAATATGAAAGAAAGAAGTAAAGGAAATTAGGGCTAACAATTTCGCACTGAAGGGGTTCCTAGAAATAACTTACACTTCAACGACTTCTTTAAATGAAAGCTTGCCTACCCAGTATAGCTTATACTTTGTAATTATACTGAAAAAGTGGTTAACGTGAGACTTCATTTCACAGTCTGTAAACCCAGCAACTATAACGAGAGAGGAAAAAGGGACAAAAACATAGGACTGTTTTACTTTACAGCTCGTATAACCTGTAACTACTATAACTGGGGCGAAATGCACGCTTTAAAAAAAAGACAACAAAAACAGAGAATGTTTATTTTAATTATCTTAAACGTTAAGTTGTTACCCATTAACCCTTTATGGGGCACTTATTGAAATACTTTGAAATTCCAACATTCAACCGTAGAGTGTTATTGGAGGACATAAGAAAACTTTTTTTCTCTTGTGGACTTTGTAATTTTTCACTTCACTTTTGTAAATGGGGTGGAAATTAACAAAAATAGTCACATGCTCTATAAAGGGTTAATCCTAAATTATGTTTCCCATATGGGTGGCTGTAATCTAAAACTACAGAGTTAGGCAAATACAGTAAGGTTCGGCCCCAATATTTTCCTTTCATTTTACTTGGAGATTACCAGATATCTGAAGAGCCTCACTCGAGAATAGATGGGAGAGCAAATACCACCAGGTGAAGGTTTACCTTTGCACTGATATCAACCTGTCTGGGTGGCATTTATCAAGCTTGAAGAGGGGCTTGAGGACACTTCGGGATGTGTTTGTGAAGAGGCTGGTGGACAAACACAGGAGGAAGCTACTCAAGCCATTATGGAGTCAGATCAGTCTCAGCGTTAATGAATGCACACAGAGGGATTCTCAAATGTGTTTCAGGATTTTGACTCTCTCTGCAGAAAATATTTTCAATGCACACAAAATATAAACAAATCCACATGCAAAAATAAAGGTTCACAAAAGTATTTCTGATGCACACATACATTTTAAGATTTTAATATGTCATAAATGTGGTAGAGATACACAAAATTATTTGCAATTTTCATCAAAAACATATTTGGATGTTTACATTTATATACAGTCTATTAAACCTGCATTTACAAGCTGCTTGTCATTTGTGAACGTGTGAGTAGGTTTTTTGAGATTCCCCCGACGTGACTGAATTCAGAAATGCATTTTTTTTTCAACCAATCAGATTGCTCCTACCGCTTCACCCAACTGCGAAAGTGTAGAATCGAAGGCTTCAATTAATGTGATCACACATCTGGAAAAATAAAGGACACCTTGAAAGCGGTGCAGCCCTCCCCAAGAGGTTTTGAGAGTCAGACACATTCTGGTGAATTTCTATGCACCAATCTGTGCTTTTTATGAATTAATTTTTAAAGTCCTCAACATGAATGCAAAGGAAAGGAACAGTCAAGACTATTTATAAGTTGTAAAAAATAAATCTCATGGTGACCTTCAGTTCAAAACCTCTCATAAAGGATGGGATATCCTAGCCTTTGGCAGATTAATGTCCATCAAAGTCCAAGGTTTGTATTTTTTATAGCACATTATCTTCTCTTAAGTAGGCATTATAATATAAATCTAATTTTAACCTTCAGTCCAACACCTTCTAGGAAGGATGTGTTAGGCATGCCTTAAGCAGATGTCCAACAAGTGGGTTAGTGGTTGGTGAATGGCATGTCGTAGCTAACTATCACACTATGACTCTAAACACTGTACGATGTCTCTGAACTTGTTAGTCGCCTGTTGAATGTTACTTTGGGTCAGGCAGTCCGCCATGGGTGACACGGAAATATGGGACAAATCACTTCCCCTATTGATTCCACTGGAGACAGTGTATTTCAATTCTAAAAACAATTGCATTCGTGAATTGAGCCATGTCATGGGCGTCTCAAAACACCCACAGACAAATGCAAGTTCACAAATTACCAGCAGTTTGAAAATGCAGGTTCAACAGATGCAAAACAAAATTGCACATACTTTTCATGTATTTGAATATTTCGACTACATTGATTTAAAGCAAGAAATATTTGTGTGTGCATCAGAAATACATTTGTGAACCTTATTTTTTTCATATCTATTTTGCATACAATGAAAATATTTTCCTGGAGAGCCATTTATATATAAATCCTGAAATACATTTGTGGATCCATCTGCGGACATTCATTAATACTGAGACTGATCTGACTCCTTAACAAAAGAAGTGCATCTACCATCTGTGTGCTTCATCACTTGTCCTGCAAGCTCTTGCTGCACAGACTTTTCAATGCAGGTTAAAGTGTAATGAATGATCTACAAAGTAAGTGCTGCAGCAATTGAAGCATTGCAGTTAAAGAACTCTCACCAGCTATTTGCATATTAACCACTGACAGGGATATAGTGGGGGTTGGCACACATTCAGATACCTGGAAGAATCACACCATCACATATCATACAGCATCAGCGAAAACATCACAGGCAAAATGGTTTTCAGACAACATTTCTTTAATACAAAGTCAACATATCTACATACACAGTGGCTTTAAACCAATTATTGTTTCAGTTAGAAGTAACAGTTTGAAAGTGATAGCTCTTGGCCCTCATACAAAGGAAAAACTATTTTGCTGAGTTTTGGGTTCTTTTTCATTTTGTCAGTA